>SJYV01046975.1:173804-219212 GCA_006410875.1 Neotragus pygmaeus
TTTTTTTTTTTTTTTGTCTTTTCATCTTTTAGCTCAGTGTTTGTGATGCTCAAATAAAAGTTGTATAAATGCAGGGAGCTATGCAATGCGGGAGATTTGGGTTTGACCCCTGGGTTGGTAAGATTCCTGGGAGGAGGGCATGGCAACCCACTCCAGTATTCTTGCCTGGAGAATCCCCGTGGACAGAGGAGCCTGGTGGCTGCAGTCCACAGGGTCACCAAGAGTCATACACATCTGAGAGACTAGGCACACTCATGCCCTGTAGAAGTTTACCTGAAACAAAAAGGGATAGTGAGTGCTGTAATAAAGTCTTGCAAACACATTTTCCATTTGCACAGCTACTTCTAGACTATAAGGTCCATGAGAGCAGAGGCTGCCGTTGCCTCGCCCAGCGTGGTGTCCCTGCCACTAGGACGGTGCTGGGCGCATGCAGGGCACTCAGTCTTGGTTGAATCAATGTAATGGGCTTGAGCAAAATGAAAATTTTGTTTTCATCTTAAAAATGGAAATCAACAGGTGAGTTTACATTGCCTAAATTCTAAATATTCTGACTCAGGTATAGGCTAATCCGAGATAGTCTCTCAGGCTTCCTTAGGAAATGAACTGATCCTACAGAGCCTTGTATCTGACCCCAAAGCTGTGACAGTCATTGACAGACAAAAAGGGGAAAGAACCAGTTAGTATGCCCATACAGATGAGAACACTGATTTACTCTGCTTTTCACAGTAGTAAGCGGCAGAGTTGGAACTTAATTTCCATCTCTCTGAACGCAAGGCTTGTGGCGTGCATGCTAAGTCGCTTCACTGTGACCCTATGGACTGTGGCCCACCAGGCTCCTCTGACTGTGGGGACTCTCCAGGCAAGAATACTGGAGTGGGTTGCCATGCCCTCCTCCAAGGAATCTTCCCGACCCAGGGATTGAACTCGCGTCTCTCGCATCTCCTGCCTTGGCAGGTAGGCTCTTTACCACTAGCGCCACCTGAAAAGCCAAGGTTTGTGAGCTTCACCACTGTGCCAGCTCAGGCAAAGTACGCGAGACAGTGATTCAAATGGTGATGTTACTTTCTCACTAAAGCTGAGACGAGAGGTCATAACTACTGAATAGGAGAGAAGGCAGAATTAGGGAAAATGCAATTTTTAACAAACAGATTGAAACAGATAGTGAGGTCCAGCACTCTGTATAACTATTTCTGAAATGTAAATGAAATACACAATGCTAAATATTCTTCATCTCAGTGCTTCTGTGAGGATTTTGCAGGAACATGAATGAACCTGGAGATTATCATACTTAGTGAAGTAAGACAGAGAAAGACAAATATCATATGATGTCATTTATGCATAGAATCTAAAAAATAATGCAAATGAATCTGTGTGCAAGACAGAAGCAGACTCACAGACATAGAGACAAACACAGTTACCAAAGGGGAAAGGGTCGGGGAGAGACAAATTACGAGTAGGGGATTAACGGACCCAAAATGATATACATAAAATAAGCAAACAATCAGGATATGTTACATAGCACAGATATTATATTCAATATCTTGTAATAGCTTTTAATGGAAAATAGTCTGAAAATATATATATAGAGAGAAGGGAATGGCAACCCACTCTAGTGTGCTTGCCTGGAATATCCCCATGGACAGAGAAGCCTGGCAGGCTACAGTCCATGGGGTCTCAAAGAGTCAGACATGACTGAGAGACTAACACCTCCCCCCTGACACACACACATATAAATATGTGTATATAATTGAATCATTTTCTGTATACCAGAAATTAACAATATTATGAATCAACTATGCTTCAATTAGGTTTCCCTGGTGGCTCAGAGGATAAAGCATCTGCCTGCAAAGCAGGAGACCTGGGTTCGATCCCTGGGTAGGGAAGATCCCCTGGAGAAGGAAATGGCAACCCACTCCAGCATTCTTGCCTGGAGAATCCCATGGACAGAGGAGCCTGGCGGGCTATAGTCCACAGGGTCGCAAAGAGTAGGACATGACTGAGCGACTTCACACACACACGCGTGCGCGCGCGCGCTTCAGTTAAAACAAGAGAAAAAAGAGAAACAGATTCTAAGTCAGCTGGCTTGAGGTAGGGCCAAAGACTGCATTTCTAACACAATGGAGGCTGTAGATCTATGGAGCCACAGACGGCTCTGTGCATGGCGAAGCTTTGCCTGATACCTGTTTGAAGTACCAGGTGAGAACTGCATCTCTCTGCTTTGTCAAATGAAGCAAGACCTTTTCAGGTTTCANTTTCTAACACAATGGAGGCTGTAGATCTATGGAGCCACAGACGGCTCTGTGCATAGCGAAGCTTTGCCTGATACCTGTTTGAAGTACCAGGTGAGAACTGCATCTCTCTGCTTTGTCAAATGAAGCAAGACCTTTTCAGGTTTCACCTGCTTGAAACAGGTATGGTAACAGCCAGTTATCCCAGAAATCAAAGCAACCACAACAAGCTTAGAGCAAGATTTTGGAGATTAGAATTGGGGTTTAGGTGGAGTAATAATTATGCAACTATTCCAGAGCACACCTCCCTGCTTTCCTTTATGAACCTTGAGTACTAGTCCCTCAACTTCTCACCACTTATAAAACTACAATATAAACCCCACAGTGTTCAGGATAGTCTAATGGCAGAACATGCTAAGAATCACAATATTTCCAAGAGATCAGACTTGTGGTTATCAGAGGCAGGGGTTCAGAAGGGAGGGAATTGAATGAAGGTAGTCACAATGTACAAACTTCTAGTTATAAGATAAATAAGTGCTAGGGGTATCGTGTATAATACAATGACTATAGTGGACACTCCTCAACATTATACATGAAAATTAAGAAAGTAGATCCTGCATTCTCATCACACACACAAAATTTCTTTTTCTTTCTTTTGTATCTATTTGAGATGATGAATGTTAACTAAACTTATTGTGGTAATTATTTCATGATATATGTAAGTCAAATTATTATGTGGTATATGTTAAACTTACATAGAACTGTATGTCAAGTATATATTGATAAAACTGAGGGAGGAGAGCTGTTATTTTCCAAGTCAAATTCGTTTGTGATGAAGAATCATACTATTGTTTTTTAATCTAATGCATGGTTCCCCACCTGCTCATTTTAAAGACAGCAATGAAGTTGTAGTTACAGTGGTATCTTTCCTAGTTTTATAAGCTGATATTTATTAAGGGCATTCAGACTTCCCTAGTGGCTCAGATGGTAAAGAATCCACCCACAATGCAAGAGACATGGGTTTGATCCCTAGGTTGGGAAGATCCCCTGGAGAAGGGAATGTCAACCCACTCTAATATTCTTGCCCGGAGANGGAGCCTGGTGAGCTACAGTCCATGGGGTTGCAAAGAGTCGGACACGACTGAGCAACTTAACTTAACTTCAGACTTCCATGGTCATCCAGTGGTTAAGACTTTGCCTTCCAATGCAGGAGGTTTGAGTTCAGTCCCTGATCAGGGATCTAGGATTCCAGTTGCCTCGAGGCCAAAAAAACAAAACATAAAACAAGCAATATCGTAACAAATTCAATAAAGATTGTAAAAGTGGTCCACATTAAAAAAAAAAAAAACAACCCTTAGAAGGAAATTTTTTTAAAAAGTCCCTTAAGTAGGAATCCAGCAGCGGATAGTAGATTCCCTCCAGAGTCCTGAGTAGTTTCCTCCTTGACAGGTCACAAGCCAGATTTCCCAGGCCCATCGGCTACGTGAGGAACAGTCTGCTGTGGGCTGACTCCTCCCCAGCCAGCACCTAAGCAAGAATCGGTAACAGCAGCCCAAGACTGCTGATTTCACTGACCTCTCCTCAGTGGACCCTGGGGAACATCTTTCTCCTGGAGATCACGAAGGCAGCAGCTCTTCTAGGGACATTCAGGTGTAAGGGACACCTCCCCACCCTCATCACCCAGTTGATTCCTGTGGTCATGAACCCCCCTGAGAGTCATGTTAAAATACAGATCCTGATTCAGTAGGCCTGGGGCGAGGCCTGAGATTCTGCATTTCCAACAAGCTCCTAGGAGTTGCCGAAGTTGCTGACCACGCTTTGAATGAAAAGCTACAAACCACAGGACGCTGTTGTGAGAATTGAATGAGGGTATGCACAAACGAGAGGCTTCCCTGGCAGTTCAGCTGGTAAAGAACCCACCTGCAACTCAGGAGACCCTGGGTGATCCCTGGGTCGGGAAGTTCCCCTGGAGAAGGGATAGGCTACCCACTCCAGTATTCTTGGGCTTCCCTANTGGAGTGGGGTGCCATTGCCTTCTCCAGTAGATAGTATACTAAGTATTAAATGAATTACTTCCTTTCTCTACACAATAATTTTATAAGTACTACTAATATACCCATTTTAGAGATGAGAAAACTGAGGTTTGAGGAGATAATGCAGGTTTCCCAGAGTAACATGGCTGATTAGTGAGAGAGTCAGGACTCACTGAGACCTGCCTGAATCCAAAGCCTGAACTCTTCCTCCCTATGCCCCAGGAGATGCTTTTCTGAAAGAAAGGAGTACATTTTATTTTGAATATCTGTAAAGAGCAAGTTAGAGGATCCGTTTCCTAAGCCATTGTCAAGCCAAGAAGGCATTTCTGGCTTACTGGGGAAGTGACGCTTCTCATCCTGATCTGGATCACTGATACTTTCAAGTGTGTCTGGTTTTCGTTTCCAGGGTGGTGAATTCTGGCAGCGTGCGTGTTTGCTCTTGTGGGGAATCCTTTTATACTGAGTTATCTCTCGGCTCTAAGTCTAATTTGTAGCTGCAGCCACCATAAGTAGTGTCCTCCCGCTGCCAACTCTTCCATCTTGAACTGTGTCTCTACAATGAATGGCGTGCGTGTGTGCTAAGTTGCTTCAGTCATGTCCAGCTCTTTGCAACCCTGTGGACTATAGCCTGCTAGGCTCCTCTGTCCATGGGATTCTCCAGGCAAGAATCCTGGAGTGGGTTGCCATTCCCTCCTCTGGGTGATCTTCCCAACCCAGGGATCAAAGCTGCGTCTCTTATGTCTCCTGCATTGGCAGATGGGGTCTTTGCCATTAGTGCTACGTGGGAAGCCCAAGAAGTGAAAATGTTAGTTGCTCAGTCACGTCCAACTCTTTGCCATTCCACGGACCATAGCTTGCCAGGCTCCTCAGTCCATGGGACCGTCCAGGCAAGAATACTGGAGTGGGTAGCAGATTCTCTTCTCCAATCTTCCCATCCCAGGGATCAAACCCAGGTTTCCTGCATTGCAGGCAGATTCTTGATTGTCTGAGCCACCAGGGAAGCCTGATGACAAGTATATAAGAGTTTTGTTTTGCTTTTACATCATGCAAGTAGGACTTTGAGTGAGTCATGAAGCCTCTCATTTTTCACCTGAGTCATTAGGCATATGAAGTCATCCGCTTCCTAAAAGAGGCTGGAAGAAGGAAGCAGAAACCTGTATGATTAAGACACACCAGTAGGACAAGCAATCCAGAAAGCTGCATGCAGTGCCCAGAGGCCCAGAGTGGCACAATGGCTCAGCCCTGAGTGTGTCAGCACCAACTACACAGTACTGAGAAGTCCACTGAACACAGAGCTAGATGTGTGAGTGGACATCAGGAACTGAAGCTAACATGACCTCAGAGAAAGGCTTAGGGCAATTGTCCCCCAAAAGAATGATGAGAACTTTGGCCCATTGAGTGAAGTGCAAAGCAAGGGTCTTGTTTGTTTTTTTGGTTTTTTTTTTAAGTCAAAGTTCAGAATGAAGTATTTCCCTCCTGCCAATGCAGGAGACGCAGGTTCGATCCCTGAGTCAGGAAGATCCCCTGGAGAAGGGAATGGCAGCCCACTCCAGTATTCTTTCCTGGACAATCCCATGAACAGAGGATCCTGGAGGGCTACAGTCCATGGGGTCATAAGAGTCAGACACGACTGAGCCACAGAGAAAACACACCCAAAGTTCAGTGAGGGAAACTGATAGCTTATAACCCTATACTGGGTGTCCATGCCATAGAACTAGATTTCCTTTCATTTATTTCAGCTCAGAATGAAATTAATTCCCAGTCAGGCACTCACCTCATATCCTGTGTGGAATTTGCTACATGAATTTAACAATAGGGGTTTAGGAAGCCAAGAAGATCACTTAAATTACATCCTCTTGGCTTGAAATCCTAATTCACTGATTGAAATAAAAGAGTTTCTTTCATGATAATTAATTAAATACTATATTCTAAGAAACCGAGCAATTGGAGATGTCCCTGAGATACTTAGATGAGCATGTAAGTGCATGTTACATCGTTCTCTTGTTTTACAGGTTGACTCATAGTCAGCCTAGACCCAGGAGGTGAAGGCTGCTATTTGTCCCAAAATAACTGGTCTCACTTCTTCCTGGGCACGTCGTTGTACAGAATAAAAACGGTAGCTCTCAGTTTCCCTTACAGATAAGCTTACCCTTGTGACTAAGTCTGGCCAGTGGAATGTGAGGCACCAGGAAAGGTTCTTAAGTGATGGGAACATGCCCTTCTCCAATTTCTCATCACGACATCTGGGTGGGGACATGGCGGCGTGACCTGAGAAACGGAGACCCTGGATGGACAAGCACCAAGATGGGAGTCTGGGTCCTTGAGCACTTTAAGAAGCAGAGAGCCGGTCATCTCAGCCATGGGATGCCTATGCTGCTGCTGCTGCTGAGTCGCTTCAGTCGTGTCCGACTCTGTGCGACCCCAGAGATGGCAGCCCACCTGGCTCCCCCGTCCCTGGGATTTTCCAGGCAAGAACACTGGAGTGGATTGCCATTTCCTTCTCCAATGCATGAAAGTGAAAAGTGGAAGTGAAGTCGCTCAGTCATGTCTGACTCTTAGCAACCCCATGGACTGCAGCCCACCAGGCTCCTCCGTCCATGGGATTTTCCAGGCAAGAGTACTGGAGTGGGGTGCCATTGCCTTCTCTGATGGGATGCCCATATACAGGCATTAATGGGAGAGGAAAATGAACTTTCTTTAAAAAAGCATTTTCAGTGGAGTTTTATATTGAAAGCAGAAACTATTAGTAAACTCAATTCTAAGTAATTCATTGTGTTATCATCTTCGTAAAAGTCATGTCAAGAAAAAAAGTATGAATTCTAAGTGGTTACAGGATGATCAGTGTAGAATATGGTAGAAATGAGGGCAAATCTGTGGGAACTCAGTTCTCAGCTCATCCTTTTCAGCCATTTATGTTTTCTGTTTAATGCAACATACAAGCTGAGCAGTGAAATTAACATCCCCAGAATAAAGCCTTTACTTCTGTCACTGTTTCTTTGAGAAGCTTGTATGAGATTTTCCTACTTGGACATAAAAGACACACTGAACAGCCTTCATACTCCTATAGCTTAATCCAAAAAAGTTTTCTTAAATTAATGGAATTGGAAGAAGAGAAAATAACTAACTAGGGGAATAGAAAACTCCCCTACTGACAAACAAAAGGATTAGTGGACCATAAGATGAGAGAGGAGGTTTACCCTAATCCTTCTCTGGCAGCTAAAGTGGTACAGGTACTTTAATCAGTGGCTGGATGCTTCTGTGAAAATTTGTGAGAAAGAAGATTAATAATTGACACCCATCATTCTTCTGGGTGTGCTCTTCATATTATTTTCTAACACCTGCACTCTTTTCAGCTCTAATGTTCTCATGATGTCTTTTGGCTGTCCCCTACACACCACACACACACACACACACACACACCCCCTTACTAAGAAATGATTCCATTTCCAGACCTTTTCTCTCATTTAATTAACATAATAGGAGTTGATACTTATACAGTCTTCATATATATATGCTCATTCAAACCTATGAAGAACATGGTTACAAGGCATCCTATTATCCCCATTTTACAGATGAAAGTGTGAGTTGCTCAATGTGAATTTGTTCTACAAATATAGTCTATTCTGTCAGGAATATTTGTGAAATGAAAATTGTTGGCATTTCTCAGATGGTTACGTCTTCCACAAAACACAACTCCTAAGTCTAGCTAGTATGGATCTTCTCAAGGAAAATCAATAATACAGAACTGGTCAGTCTATTAGAAAAGTATTTTGGGAAGTGGGCTATCTGTATCACCCAAAGGGTTAGGGTTAGGGTTTGGTCATTCAGCCAGTTAGCACAATCTAGGCTTCCATCAGAATCCTTCGCGTGACTATACTTGAGCTACTAACACACAATGTGAACATGAGAAAGTAAGTTAATCCGGCAATTTTAAAAATGAGATCGGTAAGAGTGAGCACTGCTCTACCTGAGCCCAATAATATATTCAAAAATTTCAAAATTGTTTCCCTTTTTTCTTTCATGAGGCCTAAGGTTTTGATCTAGGGAAACTGCTGGAATTTTATTATTTCCTGCTTAGTATTGACTGCTGTTCTTNGAGCACTGCTCTACCTGAGCCCAATAATATATTCAAAAATTTCAAAATTGTTTCCCTTTTTTCTTTCATGAGGCCTAAGGTTTTGATCTAGGGAAACTGCTGGAATTTTATTATTTCCTGCTTAGTATTGACTGCTGTTCTTCCATATCATTTATGATTCATTGTTATCTTCACTGTACCATTGATTTTTTTTTTCTTCTGTGCTGCTAGCCTTTTGAATCAGCCAAATACAGACATTAGAAAAGACTTTTTATCTATTGTGATCATGACATACTTTATATTTCTGAGGTCTGATGCTGAGTTTTTCAAGTAAAGGTACTACCCGCAGAAGCTACCCCTTGTAAAGCATTATATTTATAAGAATAATTGATATTGTATACTCTGTGTGATGGATTTTTTGGTCCCTATTAGCAGAAGAAGAAAGCGATGCTCAGGGAGATATCATGCATTGCCCAGGACTAAGCAGTGGATGAGGCAGGAGCCAGCATTCACCCAAGTCTCCTGACTCCCAGCTTTGTGCTCCTTTTATAACACTGTGCAGTGACATATCTTTACCAGATTGAAAGGATCCATGTTTGTTTTTTTCCATTTTTTTCCACTAAATTCTTTTTTTTTTAACATTAACACCCAAAACATTTTGCATTGGGGTATAACCTATTAATGATGTTGTGATAGCTTCAGGTGAACAGGGAAGGGACTCGGCCATACATACACATGTGTCCAATCTCCCCCAAGAAAATATTCATGTTTATAATGGTAAAAAGTCCAGGAATTATACTTTTAAGATTATAAAGCCAATGAAAATCATTATTCAATTATTCAATCATTCAATTATTCAATCATTATTCACTAAAAAGCCAAGCAATGTTTCCATAAACATATTTACTTACATCTTTAGCCAATGCTCGTTTACGGGTGTCCACTTCCCATCCTCTCTTCTGTCGGAAATTGGAAAACTGGCTGGCAACATTTGATGAGAGGCAGTGCCTGTGTCATGTACATGGATTCCACCCCCACCTCCTGCACCGTCACAGTCTTTGTAGACCAGGACCTGGGGACTGGAGTCGACGAGAAGAGGGACACAGGAGATCCAAGTCTTGAGTGAAACAAGGGTGCTTTATTTGCAGAACTGTATGTTTCTATATCTTCATACAAGGCAGCTTCAAGCAGTAAAAAATTGAGTAAAAACAAAGCCCAGCAAATAACAATCTTCAAAGGGCCAGAAACCATTCAATATCCTGAGTAAGAGGGGTGTAGCTGAAAAGGTCATTGAAGGGAGGCACTGAAAGGAATCCAAGCAAGTGCCTCCTCTCATGATCTCAGCCCTGAGAACTGCGTGAGGCACTGCTCGTTCCTGTTTTCCAGGAACTGATAAGGAATAGAGAGTCCTTGAGAAACAGCACACAAAAGAAGAACATATTGGATCCCTTAAAGCTGAACGTCCCCTGACACTGTAAATGGCATTGGACCACAGCAAGGCATTTACCTAAAAGGCAGTCAATCCACTGGGTCTGCTAGGAACCAATGTCGATGTGGCCCAGCTTAAGAAAATGAGTTAGGCCAAAGAGATTCCTTTGTTGAGGATGTGGGACTTAGCAACAGAGTCAGAGTTACCTTGTAGAAAATATCAGGACACACATGCTGGTTAACCGGCAAGCTGAAACAATGAGGAAATGAAAATCAAGTATATAAGTCATAAGAATCACCACTGGTATGGTACTTACAATGGGTTTCTCAGTTTATTTATCCCATGAAGTTTTTTACTATAGCAAGCAACTCCCCGACCACCACTATTCTACTGATGAGAATACCAAGGCTCACAGGAATTAAGAAACTTGTCCAAGGTCACACAGATAGTGAGATCACTAGCTGGGAGAGCAAGACTAAAGACCAGGAGATGCGGCTTTGCTGCCAAATTTGATTTCACAAGAATAGCAAGGAGAGATAACAAAGCCTTCCTCAGTGATTAAAATTTTTTTTAATTAAAAAAAAAGGAAGACTAGAGATTTCTTCAAGAAAATTAGAGATACCAAGGGAATATTTCATGCAAAGATGGGCTCAATAAAGGGCAGAAATGCTGTGGGCCTAACAGAAGCAGAAGATATTAAGAAGAGGTGGCAAGAATAACACAGAAAAACTGTACAANTCATGGTCAACAAAAGAGTCTGAAATGCAGTACTTGGATGCAATCTCAAAAACGACAGAATGATCTCTGTTCGTCTCCAAGGAAAATGTTACCCCAAGTTTAATACCTCTTATGTCAAGAAAACACTACACAGGAAAAGAATGAAAGAAGTACCTTAAAATATTGAGGCTGTTACTATAGACTGTTTGAGTATTTTTGCTGTTGCTGGCAGAATTTGAAGCTGTTGCATGTTTGTGTATAGTCCTCTCCCCTTGGGTGTTAGCTGAACCTGTGAATATGATGAGATACCTTATTTATGATTTAGTTACACTATATGGCAAAGGTGAAGAGATTTTGCAGTGATAACCAAAGCCCGTCATCAGCTGAGTTCACCAAAATGGGGGTGATCCTGGTTGGGCCTGGTCTAATCAGGTGAGTCCTTTGAAAGCCGGCCCAGTTCTTCCCTGAAAGGTGAAATGCCTGTGGCTTGAAGAAGTTAGGCAGCATGAGTTCTCCAGCCATAGGAAATGAGTTTTGCTAACAACAACTTAGACCTGGAGTAATACCATAAACCTCAGATGAGACCACAGTCCCTAGTGATACCATGAAGGCAGCCACTGAGCAGAGGATCCAGCTGAGTTGTGCCCAGGATCCTGACCTACAGAAACTGTGAGATATTAAATGTAAATTGTTTCAAGTTACTGTGTATATGCTAAGTCACTTCAGTCATGTCCAACTCTTTGTTACCCTCTGGGCTGTATGTAGCCCACCAGACTCCTCTGTCCATGGGATTCTCTAGCCAAGAATACTGGCATGGGTAGGCCCTTCAAGCTACTAAGCCTGTGGTAATCTGTCATGTATTGATAGAAAGTGAATTCATTTCCCTCCCCCGCTTCTCTAAGTGTTCCAGATTGTCTTTATTAAATATGCTTACTTTATAACAGAATAAAAAGCTTTTTACAAAAATTAAACTAGTATGGATGATATGTCAGCCAAGTCATATCTTGCAGAAAAGTGAAATGACATTATTTTTCCTAGTGTTGTTAGCAAAGAACTACATTAAACAGGAGGAAATCTCTTTGTACTTTAATGTTTGGGATCAAATCCAAAGTTTGCTAGATCAAGGTCAAAAGCTTCACTCTGTGTATCAAACTGAGCGGGCTCTGAAAATAAAAGTGCTGAAAGATAAACTTTTGCACAAATCATTCCTCTCTTATTGTACTAAACTTCCTTGAAACCACCCTAACAAACAGACTTTAATCTCACTTTAACAGCAACACCAAGCAGACTACCCCACTGATTAATGACAACAAAACAATGGAAAAGGAGGCCATTCATGAAACAAACAATATAACAATCAGTCAAGCTATGGAGAATAGTTTTCAAACACTACCAAGTACTTGACTCTCTAGCATCATTCCATGGAGACCAGCTGAACTGTTAAATTCTTTAATATCAAATGTATCAGTGCAAAAGATCACAGTTTTAAGTAGGCGGTGGTGGTTTAGTCCCTAAGTCCTGTTCAACTCTTGCAATCGCATGAACTGAAGCCTGCCAGGTTCCTCTGTCCATGGTATTCTCCAGGCAAGAATACTGGAGTGGGTTGCCATTTCCTTCTCCAGGGGATCTTCCTGACCCAGGAATCAAACCCAGGTCTCCTGCATTGCAGGCAGATTCCTTACTGACTGAGCTATGAGGAAAGATGTATCAAGGATGAGAACTCAAATATATAACGTGGTATTGACTGATCACCCACAATGAGATGGATTCACTATGTGGTATGCTTAGCTTAAATCCTGATAGAGAAACACAAAAACTTTCTCTCCAACACCAATTTGCCACCTGCATCTGCCAGGCAGACACATTTGACATGGAGATGAGAAAGACAATTATCATCCTTGCATCTTTCAAGCCCCTGCTGGTGACTTTCTGATTCTTTCCACCATGTGAAAATGGTTATTGGTTTGCTTGTTTTGCATTTTGTATTATCTATTATTTCATTATTCCCTCAATCTGTCTTTACATTGGTCACCTCAAGAAGTCTAGGACCCCTACAGCAACCACTAATTCCTCAATTCTAATTCCAGTTAGCTCTATGAGAAATGAAGCAGTCCCTTCACTGCCATGCCAAGCTTGACTTTTTTTTCTATGGCAAGTCAAGAAGCAACAATTAGAACTGGACATGGAACAACAGAATTGNGGCTGTGTGCTGCTGTCACCCTGCGCTGAGGTCTGGCCTGTGTGCCACCTTACCCCTGTGCCGAGGTCCAGGCTGTGTTCTGCGGTCAGCTAGCGATGAGATCCATGCTGTGTGAGGCGGTCGCCCTCCACTGAGTTTCGGGCAGTGTGCCGCGGTTGCCCTGAGCCAAGGTCCATGTTTTGTGCCGCTGTAACCCTGCGCCGAAGTCCAGCCTGTGTCCCGCGGTCGCCCTGTGCCGAGGTCAGGGCTGTGTTCTGCCATTGGCTGGAGACTAGTTCCGTCCTGTTGGCCATGGTCGCCCTGTGCGAAGGTCTGGGCTGTGTTCCGCGGTCGGCTAGTGACAAGTTCCGAGCTCTGTACCTCAGTCGCCCTGCACAGATTTCCAAGCTGTGTGCCACGCTCGCCCCGCGTAAATGTCCGACCTGTGTGCCACGGTCACCAAGAGCGGAGGTCCGGGCTGTGTTCTGCGGTTGGCTAGCGACGAGTTCCAAGCTCTGTGCCACGGTGGCCCAGCACAGATTTTTGGGCTGTGTGCCACTGTCGCGCTTACCTGAGGTTCGGGCTGTGTNCCTGTGTGCCACGGTCACCAAGAGCAGAGGTCCGGGCTGTGTTCTGCGGTTGGCTAGCGACGAGTTCCAAGCTCTGTGCCACGGTGGCCCAGCACAGATTTTTGGGCTGTGTGCCACTGTCGCGCTTACCTGAGGTTCGGGCTGTGTGCCGCCATCGTTCTGAGCCGAGATCCAGTCTATGTGCCACAGTAGCCTTGAACCGAGTTCCGGGCTGTGTGCCGCGGTAGCCTTGCACCGAGGTCCGGACTGTGTTCTGCCATCGACTGGAGACAAGTTCCATCCTGTTTGCCATGTTCGCCCTGTGCCGAGGTCCGGGCTGTGTTCTGCAGTTGGCTAGCGACAAGTTCCGAGCTCTGTACTCCAGTCGCCCTGCACAGATTTCCAGGCTGCGTGCTGCAGTCGCCATTCACTGAGGTTCGGTCTGTGTGNCCATCCTAAAGGAAATCAGTCCTGAATATTTATTGGAAGGACTGATGCTGGAGCTGAAGCTCCAATATTTTGGCCACCTGATGTGAAGAACTAACTCATTAGAAAAGACCCTGATGCCGGGAAAGACTGAAGGCAGGAAGAGAAGGGGATGACAGAGGATGGGATGATTGGATAGCATCAGTGACATAATGGACATGAGTTTGGGTAGGCTCCGGAGGTTGGTGATGGACAGGGAGGCCTGGCATGCTGTAGTCCACACGGTCGCAGAGTCAGACACAACTGAGCGACTGAACTGAACTGAACTTGCCATACCATGTATTTGCCTTATTAATTTGTCTTATTCCTCTAGGACTTTTGCTCCATCAAGGCAGATTTTTTTGTTTGTTTTGTTCCCTCTTAAATGACCACTGCCATAGTGTCTGACATAAAGCAGACATTCAACAAACATTGTTTAATGAGTGTATTAAGTATTTTTTGAAAAACATTAGGAAGAATTCCAGAGGCTTCCGCTGGGCTCTTCTTATCACAATAACCTTTGTTTCATGTATCAGTGTCAATAAAGGGATTTTGCAGTTGCTGAGGTGTTTTAATTATAATCATAAAATGAGTAACAGAGGTGAGTCTGGGTTCAGCTCAAAACTCTACTTATTACCTGATCCCTGTAAGCCCTCATCCTGAGTGATAGTCACAGTGGGGTTCTGGCCCCTCAGAAACTAGTGTTAACTCAGAGAAACTTGTGTATTATACCTGAAAAGTCCAGGAACTTCATTTTCCCAATGTTTTCATCCCAATAGCTGAAGGTCCCTTTGCAGAAGAGGCTGGAAGAAATACATACTTGCAATCGTAGCATTGAATTCTTTTTGAAGGCAGTGTACCTTTCCTTTGGTTTGTTTAGTTGCTAAGTCCGACTCTTTGTGACTCCATGGACTGTAGCCTGCCAGGCTCCTCTGTCCATGGGATTTCCCAGGCAAGAATACTGGAAAGGACTGCCATTTCCTTCTCTGGGGGATCTTTCCAACCCAGGGATCAAACCCACGTCTCCTGCATTGGCAGGCTCATTCTTTACCTCTGAGCCACCAGGGAAGCCCTGCCTTCCTTTTAGTATTGAGAATTTAAGTTTGGAAACTGGGTATAAAGGCCAACACTTTCTTATGTGGTAGTTCAAGTTGGACATCTGATTACCATACCTAGAGTTCTGGGGGTTTGACTAGTGTTGGTACTGTTTGACAAGTCAAATTTCTCTTGGCAGGTTGTATACATAGTTCATTCCTAGAATACCGAGTGATTAGCAAATACCAACGTTCTCTGGGGATTGGACCACTTTGATTACCACACTGGCTCAGCCTCTCCTTCCCCCGAGGGCCACCCTAGCCCCAATTTCCTCCAACATTTATAGCTGCTACACGGCTTGTGCCTCTCTGGGATTCTAGTATCAAAGTGAAATCAGAGAGCTCATTTGGACTGTGCCGCCTCTCACTGCATCTAGGTCCACAAAGAGCAGCTTCTATAGGGATTTTCCAAAAGACTGGGTGCTCTTCACCAGTGAATTTCTCAATGCTTGGCTCTGTGAGGAGGACTTGGGGCCACAGTTAGGAGTTATGTAAATGGATTGCACACAAGAAACTCACTCCCACTTTCCTACATCTTTAAGTCTTAATTTCCTCGTCTTTATATCACACCAGGAATGTCTAGATCACTGTTCAGTCCAAATTTTGTCAGTAACTACTAAAAGTGACTAAAATCACCCCCAGTTCAATACAGAATTGCATATAAGTGCATGCACAAACTGTGACACCTTTTGGGGCTTCCCTGGTGGTTCAGACAGTAAAGAATATGCCTCCAAAGCAGGAGATGTAGGTTTCATCCCTGAGTTGGGAAGATTCCCTCTAAAAGGAAATGGCAACCCACTCCAGTATTTCTGCCTAGGAAATCCCATGTACAGAGGAGCCTGGCGGACTACAGTCCATAGGGTCACAAAGAGTTGGACACAACTGAGCAACTAATACTAGCCTTGCATGCACAAACTGGGACACATTCTGCTTCATCTCTGTTACCTTCTTCTACCCTTGGTTAACAATCCTGAGAATTCATTCCCATCTGTATCAGCCGGATTTTTGCAAATGTAAGTGAACAAAATCTTGTAATTCTTTTGGATGGTCTTTACAAAAGCCCATAGGGCTCACACTGGTGGGGTCAGGATGGATTTGCATTGTCCCTGATAGTTTGTGCTGAATACCCAGCTTCTCTCACTGGCCTCCACCTGATATTGGGACCTTTGCTTAGCCTCCTATGTTAGCTGAAATTGGAAATTCCAGGTAAGGGACAAGGGAAGGTTATAAAATTGGCATAAGCAACATGGAGGCTAAATCTTTGAGTATGCATTCCAACTGTGGCAAAGAGGGATTAATCTTTTAGCACTGTTTTAGCAAGTGACTGGTTTTCAGTGGTGTCTTGAGCTGAGAGTTAAACGTTTTGAGAAGAATGGGGTGGGAGAGACGTTCAAGAGGAAGGGATATATGTTTACCTATGGCTGATTCATGTTGATATATGGCAGAAACTAAAACAATACTGAAAAACAATTATCTTCCAATGAAAAATCAATTCAGTTCAGTTGCTCAGTCATGTCTGACTCTTTGCGACCCCATGGACTGCAGCGTGCCAGGCTTCCCAGTGCATCACCAACTCCCAGAGCTTGCTCAAACTCATGTCCATTGAGTCAGTGATACCATCCAACCATCTCATCCCCGTTTACCTTCTCCTCCTGCCTTCAATATTTCCCAGCATCAGAGTTTTTTCCAATGAATCAGTTCTTCGCATCAGGTGGCCAAAGTATTGGAGCTCCAGCTTAAGCATCAGTCCTTCCAATGAATATTCAGGACTGATCTCCTTTAGAATGGACTGGTTGGATCTCCTTGCAGTCCAAGGGACTCTCAAGAGTCTTCTCCAACACCACAGTTCAAAAGCATCAGTTCTTTGGTGCTCAGCTTTCTTTATAGTCCAACTCTTACATCCATATATGACTACCGGAAAAACCATAGATTTGACTAGATGGGTCTTTGCAGGCAAAGTAATGTCTCTGCTTTTTAATATGCTTTGTAGGTTTGTTATAGCTTTTCTTCCAAGGAGAAAAAATAATTTGAGTTTTTCATTTTCTGCTAGTAAACTGCCCATTGCCACACGATACTGTCCTTGAATTCCTTCCTTCAACTGCCTTCTTATAGTAATCATTGTCTCACAAACCAGACTTCAGTGGAACTGTCACTCGAGAGGACAGCAGGTGATCTTTTCAATAACTGGGTTTTTATTTGTTTGTTTGTTTGTTTTCATAAATGTCAATGGCTGTTCAGGTCCAGTTTCTTAACAGCAGATTGATTTCCATTTCCCCTTACCTACTCCCAGAACAGGTAATTAATTGCTTCTCTAGTGACTCAGACAGTAAAGAATCTGCCCACAATGTAGGAGAACCCTGCTCTGTGCAAGACCCAGGTCCAATTCCTGGGTCGGGANTTCGAGGGGACAGCAGGTGATCTTTTCAATAACTGGGTTTTTATTTGTTTGTTTGTTTGTTTTCATAAGTGTCAATGGCTGTTCAGGTCCAGTTTCTTAACAGCAGCTTGATTTCCATTTCCCCTTACCTACTCCCAGAACAGGTAATTAATTTCAGGCTTCTCTAGTGACTCAGACGGTAAAGAATCTGCCCACAATGTAGGAGAACCCTGCTCTGTGCAAGACCCAGGTCCAATTCCTGGGTCGGGAAGATCTCTTGGAGGAGGAAATGGCAACCCATTCCAGTATTCTTGCCTGGCGAATCCCATGGACAGAGGAGACTGGGAGGCTACAGTCCATGGGGTCGCAAAAAGTCAGATATGACTGAGTAACTAATACTTCCCCTATTTTTCTGAAGGTCTATTGCCTGCAACCTCTCCCGGCACAATTCTTAGTAACAGTCGGGGCTTTGGGATGCTAATAAAAGAAACCAATTCTGCCAAATTAAAGCAGGAGTGGAGGTTGTTTAAAAGATGCTGGATAGTTCACGTATTCTCTGAAAGGGCTAGAGTGGCACATTTAGGAATTTTACAGCCAAAAACAATTCTCAAGGGCAAACCACAGGACTCGTCAATTAAACAAATCCTGACACTTCTTCTGGGCACAGACTTGGCACATTCAGGCAGCCTCAGCCACCAGAATCCGGATTCTGTCCTGGGAGCCACTGTCACTGTGGTCTTTGACAATCAAATGTGGTTGTCGTCGCTGTCCCCAATCCCATGCATGCACGCTAAGTTGCTTCAGTCATGTCTGACTCTTTGGGACATCATGGACCATAGCCCGTCAGGCTCCTTGGTCCATGGAATTTCCCAGGCAAGAATACCGGAACGGGTTGCCATTTCCTTCTCCCGGGGATCTTCCTGACCCAGGGATCGAACCTGCATCTCTTATGTCTCCTGGCATTAGCAGGTGGGTTCTTTACCACTAGCACCACCTGGGAAGGCCATATGTTGTCCAAATACATTCCAGGAGGCCCCTGCTTCTTTGTGTCACTGGTGACAGATTCACAGTCTGGAGATCAACTGGATCTGATTGGCAGAGCCTAGGTCTGTGCCCTAACTGCAAGGAGCCTGGCAAGGCTCTAAGGAAGAACATTTCCCAGACATAGAAAATGGGTCCTGATGTTGAGATGGACACCCTCAAATTGGTTAAATATCTACTGTATTTAGCTTTATATTATCTTATTAAGCTTTATTTATATTAATAAGAACTGGCAGGGTCTATGGTTATAGACAGCCCAGGCTTGAATTTGTACATTTCTTCACTTTCTATCTGATCTTAGACAAGTCAACCTCTCTGAACTTTGTTTTTCTTCATGAGCAAAATGGATATGAAAACATTCTTGCTGGAATGAGAAGTAAGGTGTAAGGCCAGCTGTTTAAACAATGAAAGCTGTTACTTAAAAACACTAATCAAAACAGACACTATTTTAAAAGGGTTCATTTTAGCAAAAACATTTTATTTTTTATTGCATTTTTCATATTTGTATGCTTTTACTTCCCAATTAGATTAGAGACCATGTGGGAATAATGCGGCCATTATTCCCACTGCATTACATACTTAAACACACAGTTAATAAACAAACTAAGGTCCCAGACCTCATAAATCAAACAGCAATGTTTCATTCTAAAGTAGTGAGTCAAATAGTATGTAAGTATAGGATATATCACACTCCAGCTTTGAAGTGGGTTCCTAGAGAGCCTCCACTGATGACTTCAACTTGACTGCAACTTGTAATAATACTCCATATTACACAAAGTTCTAAATAAAAGAACACCGATCATAAATGACACCAAATGGGTCATCACTATTATAAGTGACTCAGACAAAAGTTTCAACTATCTGAACAAAGTCAATTCAAGGAGACACATATGGGCAAATCTGGAAAGAATATGACAATAGCAAAAAGGTAATATATTTCTTGCACACGTCCAAGACATGAATCATGCCAAAAGAATTGGCTTGTGTTAATTAAAAAAAAAAACAGTGAAAAGTTTTTGATAGATATAGTTTTCTAACACTTTCCTGTACTGAAAAATACTCCTGCCAGAATAGCTTCCTGAAGTATAAATCTGATCATTTCATTGTCCTCTTCAAATTCCCCACTGATCCTCAAAATAGATGCTACACCTCTTGAAATGGAGATTATTCATGAAGGACATGTAAATAAAATCTGATTTAAATGTTTTAAAATTTCTCCTCCACTTACCCAGTACTAGAGAATAGATTTTTTTTTCAACTGTCTCTAAAAAATATCAATGATTCTATAATGATTCAACTAGGAGAGGAAATACAACCTCCTATTTCCACGCCTATGGAATGGCTTGGCACATCACATGACCTCTTGAGCTCAGTTTGCATATTTACAAAATGAAGAAATTAAACCGTGTTTTCTGCATCCCTGGGGCTTCCCTGGTGGCTCAGATGGTAAAGAATCTGCTGCAATGCAGGAGACCCAGGTTTGATCCCTGGGTTGGGAAGATCTCCTGGAGAAGGGAATGGCTAGCCACTCCAGTATTTTTGCCTGGAGAATCCCATGGACAGAGGAGCCTGGAGGGCTACAGCCCATGGGGTCACAAAGAGCCACAACTGAGCAACGAACATTTTGGCTCTCACTTTGCAGCCATGAAAGAGTGTCAGCTCTCCTTGGCAAAGTCTGTTTGCCCATGCTCTGCTCCCACCTAAGCAGGCTCTGTTTCCACTTGGCTTGATCGATCAAGGTAATCAGCCAAGAAGATAAAACAAAATTGTAAACTTACCAAATCTAAGTCACATAAGGAAAAAAACGGTCACTCAGGACTTCTATAATGCTTTAAGATGTTTTCAAACAGTGTTTGGCCATTAACACAGATTGTGGTTAAGAAGACCAGAGATGAAAGAAATTGCCATTGACAAAACTGGTCCAGCAAGTCAAAAGCAGAGAAAATGACATTTCCAATAGGTGAATGATCCCATGAATGACTAGAGGAGCCAGACATATTTTGGGTATCAGTCTCACTTGGACGAGGAACACCACAATTGAGCGCTACTACATGGGTCCTCATCCCTCTGTAGTCCACTCATCCCGACTCACCTGGAGCTGGGATGATGATTCTCCCACCTGACACCAGGGACCACTATTTTGACACTTCCATACATCCCTCCTTATTACAATTAGGTAATTCATCCAACCTTCCCCACGCCTTTGTTAGACATGCCAGTGTTTCACACAACTCCCTAAATAAATTATCAAAATCCTTCTCCATCATCCTCATTACCTTTCTGGATCCTATTCTCTGCCTGGTTCTGCTCTGATCACACTGGGCTCTCTTCCTTCTCACATGGCGATGGATGCCTCTGAGCGTCTTCCCTTTCTCCCTCCTCGTCCCTGAACTACTCCCACCCGCCGTGTGTCTGTCCAGCTTCATCTCTGTCTCTCCCTGCTCTCCTAGCCCTACTTTTTCCCCTCATGGCTCTCCAAACNCCTTCTCACATGGCAATGGATGCCTCTGGGCGTCTTCCCTTTCTCCCTCCTCGTCCCTGAACTACTCCCACCCGCCGTGTGTCTGTCCAGCTTCATCTCTGTCTCTCCCTGCTCTCCTAGCCCTACTTTTTCCCCTCATGGCTCTCCAAACCTGAAGCTTTATCTTCAAATAGGTGCTTTATTTGAAGTTTCAGCCTGGCGATCCCAGACCCATCTCCCTCCCTCTATTCAGATGTCAACAAGATTAGAGGTGATGACATGGAACAGAAACTAAATCTTCACTTTGGGTCAGGAAATAACTTGTGAACATTCAGAATAAAACGTTTAAATAGTAATAACCCATTGAAAATGGCATGTCTGAAAATCAATAAGGTTTTGGTTGAAAACATAATGGAATCATACTTTATTCAAAAAATATATTGAGTGCCTAGTATTTTAGAGAGAAAATATATATTCTTGAGTTTTAAAAGTGTACAGCCTACTGAGAGAGGTAGCCATGGAAATAACTGGATCATAAGGGCAAAATGGCTGCAGTAGATATATGATTCGGGTGGAAGAAAATGGAAAGTGAAATCTATCTTGGTTTTTACTGGACTATATTAAAGTTGTGTTTTTATGCCTTGCTTCTCCCTTTAGATTGTAGGCTGCTGAGTAATCAAACTGTGTCTCTGACATCTTTGATTTTTCTAGTATTTAGAAAAGTACTATATCTTGCATATGGGAGTCACTCAATAAGTGCTGACTTGAATTATTAGAGCCACATAGGGCAAGAGGAAAATTCATGAATGGGTTTGCAGAGATGGTAACATCTGAGCTGGATCTTGAAAGGTGGGAGGTGGAATTTCCTGTGATGATAAAGGAATAGAATAGCATTTGAAAAAAATCATGGGAGACATAAAATAATAATAGTAATAGGTAACATGTAATATGCCATGAACTATGCTCAGCATATGCATTGTCATTATATACATTATCATTCTGTTGTTTCACCTAAATGATGTTGGTACAGTTTTTACCAATGAGGAAAGTGAGTTAAAAAACATGTCCAAGGTCACCCAGTTAAGCTGAGGTTTGAATCTCAGGGACACCCATGAGACTCTGAATCCAAAGCCTGTGAGCTAGGAAACACCACTTGCTCTTCCAGAACTGAGCCAGCTCCAGCGTCCCAGCACCTATGGTCACCAGTTGTCTCCACCTCCTGATACTTTCATGATACTTCTCTAAGCCCCAGTGTCTCTCTGAGTCTTATCTCATCTTTGTTTCTCTCTGCTATTGCTTCTCCCTTTCCACTGCTTTCTATTTCTCTGTTATGTGTGTCTCCCATTCATGCTCTTCAGGAGAGCATCTCATTGTGTGGCAAGAACAAGCCTGACTCCATATTGGTTCTATGCCTCTAGCTCCAACCTTTGTGCTCTGTTGCTGGTGCTTAGTCATGGGGGAGCTGCACCTTTGTAAAACAATATTCCCTCTAGTCTGAAAGATACAGCATAGCCTGTTCTCAGGGCTCTGACCCCTGAAGGTATAATACTTACCCATTCATACAGAGGTTAAAAAATTTGCAGAATAGGCAACAACATTTGTCTTGTTAGAGGTTTATAGAAACACTATAAACACCAAACCTATGTGGAACAGCTGCCAGAACAAAGGATTCCATTGTCAGGAAATTTATAATAACCAGCCACACTTCTTCCCCTTTTCATATAAAAGAAGCCTGAATTATAACTCACCTAAGATTATTCTTTGGGACACAAGTCTACCATCTTTTCAGTCGGCTGGATTCCCAAGTAAAGTCCTAGTCCTTGCCCCAATAGCTCCTCTCTCAGTTTTTTGGCGCATCATGTGGCTAGCAGTACAAATTCAGACTCGGTACCAATTGTGTTAGAGAACCAAATAGAGTCACCATCTGTTGGTTTGGGTTGTCTAGCACCCAACTCCTGGGAGCAATCCAATCCCCTTTTGGGGGGGCATCTCCTTTTATGTGTAGTTGTAAGGGCAGAACCTGCTTCCCACACAGTAGCCAATGAGCCAATGTGCTCTCTTCCCACCCAGCCCACTTACGGAGCAAGCCTTCCATTCAGCCTAAGCCAGTCAGACAAGACAGCTGCGAACACGGCTGCAGACCACTGCCTCGGAGGAGCAGCAGAAGCAGCCAACGGAACACACTTCTCTTCCTGTCCTACACTTGCTGCGCTCTTCACAGCAGAGCTCCTCGGAGCTCATTGGCCTTTGCCTCTTCGCTAAGTCAGGTCCTCCAGACCCCCATTGATGTGTGAACCACGGACATCCTTCCAGTGAATATCCTGCTGAGGTTAAATTAGGCAGGATCATTTTCTATTGCTTGCAAACAGGGATTCAAACAGGACTCAGAGACCACGTAATTTTGGCTCTCACATTTGAGCTGCCTTTGGTAACAGCCTTTTTATCTTTTATTTTTTGAAAGTCGCTCAACAGTGTCCAACTCTTTGTGACCCCCAGACTCCTCTGTCCATGGAATTCTCCAGGCAAGAGTACTGGATTGGGTAGCCGCTCCCTTCTTCAGGGGATCTTCCCAACCCAGATATCAAACCCAGGTCTCCCACACTGCAGGCGGATTCTTTGCCATCTGAGCCACCACGGAAGCCCACAGCCTTTACATCTGCTGCCTTTGACCTCAGCCCCCATCATAATCCAGCTCCCTGAGGCCAGGGTGGTAGGGCCATGGCACTGAAAACACGGCAGCTTCTGTCCGAGGAGTCACCTGCGGCCTCTGTGTTCAGGAGGAAGCGGGGAGCTCTTGCCTGGACTTTCATGGGAGAGATGGTGTCAGGCTTACACGCTGAGAGGATGGAGTGGATGCCAAGCAGAGACTGAAGATGTATCAAGAGAGAAGAGACAGGTTTGAGCAAGGGCCCTGAGGAAAGAGGACTGAGGGGGAGGGATGGGTCTTGGAAAATCAGCCTCCTGGCCTTCCTCCCCAAATCCACCGCGAGACGGCAGAGGATGGTGTGTCTGCTCACTGGAAGGAACTTGGAGGAGTTCCTGTAAATAGAGTCTATTTGCTCTGTGAGGTAGCGGCCCAGGTAATCTGCTGACCGTGAATGTAGGGAGTTCAGGGGAAGGTTTGAAGAGGGGAATAAGACTGAAAAGCCACAGTAAGGAAGCGGGAGGGGGCCTCCTGGGAACTGGAAAAGCTGAGCTGCATTGAGGCAACTGTTTCTGTTTGCCTTTGCTAACAACAATTACTCACTTCAGAGATGTGTTTTCAACAAGGACCCAGACAAAGGAAAACACAATTTTTCAACACAAAACCTGAAACGTGGCAAAATCCAGCACATTTCACAAAACAGAAGACCTTTAACCTAGCTTCTCAGTTTTGCAATTTTGCAGCTTTGGGACTTTTCAGAGTGACCTCTTTTTCTGGCTCAGAAGACCAAAATTATTGGACTAAAAAAGAAAGTTTGAAACAAGAGAAATTTTTTTCTTAAGGAATCTAGATTCTGTCTGATTCAATTTTTCTTGAGATTAAGAAAAGGGTCCATTTTATACATAAAAGTATAAAAGAAAATTTAGACAAAAGACTTTTAGGGGTATTTACAGAAACAGTAAGTGGTAGTGTCATTCACATGGACAAATTTATTCAAAATAATCTTTGTAATAACTAGAGAAAAATGTAACTAGCAAGATGATTTTCTCTGAAATTCAAATAGACAATGAAAAGCTAATCTTTAAAGTCTGAAGAATAACAGAACTTGGGTGTGGTTATGCTTGATAATTCGGTACACTGAATTAAATCTTAAAATTCCCTGCATGCTGGTTCTGGCAAGCAACTGAGCTGATATATAAATTGTAGACTTTGAGGTAGATTGCTGGTTAGATTCATAAAGCAAGTGCTTCCGACATGTCATAAGAAAATGAACAACTGCTCTGCATCAGTTGGCACATCCTAAAAGACGACAGCTTCTGGATAAAACTCAACATGCAATTTTAGCTTTTGTCCCATTTTGAATAAAAATACTTGGCTGAAAAACTACCTATTTGAGTTATTGAAAGCCGGTGATTACAAGTCAGCGTCCTGGCTGATAATTAGAGGGGCAACAGAAATCGTCTAGAGTATGAAGAGCTAGGATAACATTTCAGAGGTGGTTTTTCCTTAAACTGAGTGGCGCAGACAAAAGCAGTTTGTTCCTCAAAGAATGACTATTCTTAAACTATCGCCTTCGCTGACGGGGGCTGAACAGACACGGATTAATTTACTTAACACTTCAGAGGTTGAGTTTTTCAGACGGCAGCAGAGGTAATACAAAATAGAGATTAAAATCCATTCTTGTTCTTTTTGTTGTTTTCAAAGAGGAAAGCATAGCGTTCTTCGAGGACCACTCCCAGCTCACTGGTTTTTCTGTGAGACACGGTAAAGAAACAAAAAGACATTCTCTTCTTGAAAGAGAATATGATTCCAAACAGCCACTAGGGGGCAGTCAAAACACTGGGTAATGTACAAGGCAAGTCCCTGGATCAGAACCTTAAAATGAAAGCTGTGTTGCAGGGTTTTAAAAGTGTTTGATTGTTTAGCTGCGGGCTGGGGCGGGGAGACAAAGTATCTTCTTGACTGCGTTAACATGCTATTAATGGGACACGAGGAAACAGCAGTAAAAATATGACACAAGCCTGCAAGGAGTTTTCACTTGCACCCATTTCCAGGGCAGGGCGATGACAGTTGTCAGTCGGCCCCGTGCCTTCGGAAAGGAACTTGGAGGACAGTGAATCAGCACCTGTGATGTAATGAGGTCAGTCCCCCAATCCCCTCTGATTTAACACTGCTTCCCAAACAGCAAAGGATCAAGGATAACACACCAAAACACAAATCACTGTCATTGGCTTTACAGAATATTCATAGGCAGCTGCACTGGTGGATGGTTTGCTGTCTACGTGTGTCTTATTAATGTAAGTGATGTCGTTTTGGATTCCAAAATCAGAATTATTACTCTAAAAAAAAAAAATCGCATAGCTCCATTTAACTCATGCTATTTGTGGGAAGTGAGGAAAAAATAACTCACGAAATTGCTAAAACGTGTGTGAAAATGCAGATAAAATGGTGAGACACTGAAGCGCTCAGTTCTTTTTTTGTTCTTTTTAAAAATTTGTTTATTTTTAATTGAAGGATAATTACTTTACAGCGTTGTGTTGCTTTCTGCCATACATCAACATGAATCAGCCATAGGTATACATATGTTCCCTCCTTCTTGAACTTCCCTCCCACCTCCCACCCCACCCTGGCCTTCTAGGTGGTCACAGAGCACCGGGTTTGAGCTCCCTGCTATCTATTTCACACACGCTAATGAAGATGTTTCAGTGCTGCTCTCTCCATTCGTTCCGCCCTCCTTTCCTGTGTCCTCAAGTCTGTTCTATGTCTNCGGCCCAGGTAATCTGCTGACCGTGAATGTAGGGAGTTCAGGGGAAGGTTTGAAGAGGGGAATAAGACTGAAAAGCCACAGTAAGGAAGCGGGAGGGGGCCTCCTGGGAACTGGAAAAGCTGAGCTGCATTGAGGCAACTGTTTCTGTTTGCCTTTGCTAACAACAATTACTCACTTCAGAGATGTGTTTTCAACAAGGACCCAGACAAAGGAAAACACAATTTTTCAACACAAAACCTGAAACGTGGCAAAATCCAGCACATTTCACAAAACAGAAGACCTTTAACCTAGCTTCTCAGTTTTGCAATTTTGCAGCTTTGGGACTTTTCAGAGTGACCTCTTTTTCTGGCTCAGAAGACCAAAATTATTGGACTAAAAAAGAAAGTTTGAAACAAGAGAAATTTTTTTCTTAAGGAATCTAGATTCTGTCTGATTCAATTTTTCTTGAGATTAAGAAAAGGGTCCATTTTATACATAAAAGTATAAAAGAAAATTTAGACAAAAGACTTTTAGGGGTCTTTACAGAAACAGTAAGTGGTAGTGTCATTCACATGGACAAATTTATTCAAAATAATCTTTGTAATAACCAGAGAAAAATGTAACTAGCAAGATGATTTTCTCTGAAATTCAAATAGACAATGAAAAGCTAATCTTTAAAGTCTGAAGAATAACAGAACTTGGGTGTGGTTATGCTTGATAATTCGGTACACTGAATTAAATCTTAAAATTCCCTGCATGCTGGTTCTGGCAAGCAACTGAGCTGATATATAAATTGTAGACTTTGAGGTAGATTGCTGGTTAGATTCATAAAGCAAGTGCTTCCGACATGTCATAAGAAAATGAACAACTGCTCTGCATCAGTTGGCACATCCTAAAAGACGACAGCTTCTGGATAAAACTCAACATGCAATTTTAGCTTTTGTCCCATTTTGAATAAAAATACTTGGCTGAAAAACTACCTATTTGAGTTATTGAAAGCCGGTGATTACAAGTCAGCGTCCTGGCTGATAATTAGAGGGGCAACAGAAATCGTCTAGAGTATGAAGAGCTAGGATAACATTTCAGAGGTGGTTTTTCCTTAAACTGAGTGGCGCAGACAAAAGCAGTTTGTTCCTCAAAGAATGACTATTCTTAAACTATCGCCTTCGCTGACGGGGGCTGAACAGACACGGATTAATTTACTTAACACTTCAGAGGTTGAGTTTTTCAGACGGCAGCAGAGGTAATACAAAATAGAGATTAAAATCCATTCTTGTTCTTTTTGTTGTTTTCAAAGAGGAAAGCATAGCGTTCTTCGAGGACCACTCCCAGCTCACTGGTTTTTCTGTGAGACACGGTAAAGAAACAAAAAGACATTCTCTTCTTGAAAGAGAATATGATTCCAAACAGCCACTAGGGGGCAGTCAAAACACTGGGTAATGTACAAGGCAAGTCCCTGGATCAGAACCTTAAAATGAAAGCTGTGTTGCAGGGTTTTAAAAGTGTTTGATTGTTTAGCTGCGGGCTGGGGCGGGGAGACAAAGTATCTTCTTGACTGCGTTAACATGCTATTAATGGGACACGAGGAAACAGCAGTAAAAATATGACACAAGCCTGCAAGGAGTTTTCACTTGCACCCATTTCCAGGGCAGGGCGATGACAGTTGTCAGTCGGCCCCGTGCCTTCGGAAAGGAACTTGGAGGACAGTGAATCAGCACCTGTGATGTAATGAGGTCAGTCCCCCAATCCCCTCTGATTTAACACTGCTTCCCAAACAGCAAAGGATCAAGGATAACACACCAAAACACAAATCACTGTCATTGGCTTTACAGAATATTCATAGGCAGCTGCACTGGTGGATGGTTTGCTGTCTACGTGTGTCTTATTAATGTAAGTGATGTCGTTTTGGATTCCAAAATCAGAATTATTACTCTAAAAAAAAAAAATCGCATAGCTCCATTTAACTCATGCTATTTGTGGGAAGTGAGGAAAAAATAACTCACGAAATTGCTAAAACGTGTGTGAAAATGCAGATAAAATGGTGAGACACTGAAGCGCTCAGTTCTTTTTTTGTTCTTTTTAAAAATTTGTTTATTTTTAATTGAAGGATAATTACTTTACAGCGTTGTGTTGCTTTCTGCCATACATCAACATGAATCAGCCATAGGTATACATATGTTCCCTCCTTCTTGAACTTCCCTCCCACCTCCCACCCCACCCTGGCCTTCTAGGTGGTCACAGAGCACCGGGTTTGAGCTCCCTGCTATCTATTTCACACACGCTAATGAAGATGTTTCAGTGCTGCTCTCTCCATTCGTTCCGCCCTCCTTTCCTGTGTCCTCAAGTCTGTTCTATGTCTCCCCCTCTGTTGCTGCTCAGTCGCTCAGTCATGTCCAACTCTTTGCAATCCTATAGACTGTAGCACCCCAGGCTTCCCTGTCCTTCACTATCTCCTGAAGTTTGCACAAATTCATGTCCATTGAGTTGGTGATGCTATCTAACCATCTCATCCTCTGCCACCCTTTTCTCTTCTGCTTTCAATCTTTCCCAGCATCAGAGTCTTTTCCAATGTATCGTCTCTTCTAATCAGGTGGCCAAAGTATTGGAGCTTCAGCTTCAGTATCAGTCCTTCCAATAAATATTCAGAGTTGAAACCCTTATTGCTACATTACAAATGGGTTCATCAGTACCACTCTAGAGTCCACATGTCTGCCTTAATATATGATATTTGTTTTTATCTTTCTGACTTACTTCATGCTAGGTTCATCCACCTCACTAGATCAGTTCTTATTCTTTAAAAAAGCTTTCCAAAAGGAGAATAGGGCTAAGAGTGAGGAGGATGTGAACAAGAATTAATTCTAAGCATAATTCTAAGCATAATCAACAGGAATGAATTCTAAGCATAATCCTAGACCTTACAGATAAGAAGTATTTTAAGGTTCTCAGCATAGATTATTTTCCATTATTTCTAGTCTCTAATTTTTCTCTTAACCATTTAA
The DNA here is from genome assembly GCA_006410875.1 of Neotragus pygmaeus. Taxonomy (NCBI): domain Eukaryota; kingdom Metazoa; phylum Chordata; class Mammalia; order Artiodactyla; family Bovidae; genus Neotragus; species Neotragus pygmaeus. Next base: position 202,862 of record SJYV01046975.1, read on the forward strand.
AAGTGAAAACAAAAGTCTTTACACCGTGCTTTTACATCCAAGAGGCTTTTTCCATATCAGTGACTGTTCAGCTGACCATGCAACTGTGATGATAAATGTAGTTTGCAAATGTTAAAAGTAACCAAAGAATCTCCGGGGATTCTAGGTATGAATGTAATAAATAAGGACAGAACATGTTTGCTTTTCTGAAGCAGAGGTCAGCCAGCAGGTGTTGGGATTTCCCTGGACNTACAGATAAGAAGTATTTTAAGGTTCTCAGCATAGATTATTTTCCATTATTTCTAGTCTCTAATTTTTCTCTTAACCATTTAAAAGTGAAAACAAAAGTCTTTACACCGTGCTTTTACATCCAAGAGGCTTTTTCCATATCAGTGACTGTTCAGCTGACCATGCAACTGTGATGATAAATGTAGTTTGCAAATGTTAAAAGTAACCAAAGAATCTCCGGGGATTCTAGGTATGAATGTAATAAATAAGGACAGAACATGTTTGCTTTTCTGAAGCAGAGGTCAGCCAGCAGGTGTTGGGATTTCCCTGGACAGCACCCTGGATCCTTGCAGGAAAAAGTTTTAGGCACTTGAAGTTGAGACAGTGGGAAATAACCACATCCTTATTCCTTCAGAGAGAGATGACTAATCCTAACTTGCTGACAGTAAAAAGGAATAAGTGTGATGCTTAGGTCCAAGACAGTTTTTCTCACCATCTGTCCAAAACAGAGCTGCAATATACTGAACATATTTACTTATATTTTTGTTAGGAAATATGTACTTTTCAGATGAGTGCATAGAAAAACAAATCATTTGGTCTAATGGAAACCATCTTACGATGGGTCTTCTGAGTATATTTTATTCTAAACTCATCTCTAAATATCTAAGTGGAAAAAGATAATCTATGTGACCTTGGGTTTGCCTTTCCTTTTCCTTCTACAGAGCAGGTTTGCAAGGCAGCAGTAGAATCAGGTGGGATTCCCTGGTGGCTCAGTGGTAAAAGAATCCGCTTGCAATACAGGAGATGCAAGTTTGATCCCTGGGTCAAGAAGGTCCCTGGAGGAGGGCACAGCAACCCACTGTAATATTCTTGCCTGGAGAATCCCATGAACAGAGGAGCCTGGAAGGCTATAGTCCATGGGATCACAAAGAGTCAGACATGACTGAAGCTACTTAGCACATACACAGTAGAATCAGGAAGGCCTTAAATATTTGGCCACGTGGAATCACTGGAGTTATTCTACTTACTGTAAGAGGCAGGGGAATTTGGAGTAGTGATTTCTAAAATTCCTGAGGAGGTCTTCATAAGCTACATAGGTTCTGAGCACCAAAGGGGTTCTGTATATCTGATTACTTCTGAAGGCAAAGAATCTAGCCTACACTGTGTAAATTTCAGCACAGTTTGTAAACTCAGTCAGTCACATGTACGTTAAAAGTTCAGATGATAAAGTACATGTATATTTGAGACAGGGCATCCAGTTAAAACATGCAATGAAATAGATTCTAGAGTTTCTTCTCTGAAGCTTCTCTGGTCTCACCAGGAGAGATATGCACCCCTGTAGCTTATAACTGTATCTTTCAGATGGCCCTGTGTATCTTATGGTTACTATAAAGTCCTAAAACACTGGGTGGTATCTCATGCACCGTTCATTTGTCCTGGACCCCGTGGACTATAGCCTCCTAGGCTCCTCTGTCCATGGGATTCTCCAGGCAAGAATACTGGAGTGGGTTGCTGTGCTTTCCTCCAGCCTGGACTGTCTTACACATTTGTAATTCAGTGAATGTTGACCCAATGAACGAGATTGCAAAGACAGAAGGTAAGCCGGGGGTGGGACTCAGCCAACACACTTACCTGAGCACTTCTCTTCTAATGCAATTTAATCCCCCAGCCAGAGGCGAGAAGACCCAGCATTTCCAAGGATGGTTTCCACCTTGTTCACGGGTGTCGGTGCTGCCTCTGGTTGCCGTGTCTAGATGCGCAAGCTAGTAGTCAACTTCTGCACCAATGAACCTCCAAGTTCTTGAGCTGTTGGACAATATTAACTTATTACTCCTGCATAGGCTGTATGGATTGGGTCATGTCCAGCACAGCATCTCTCATATTGCAAATATGCTCTGCAAAATGAAGGAAGAAGAGAATGACTATATGGAAAGACACTAAGCTCTGGATTGTTGAGTATAGACAGAATTTTCAAAACCAAATCTGCCCAATGGTTCTCTGTGGAAGCCCTTCCAGTCTCTTCTATCCTTACACTTAATGATACCATTGGAATGGGCCATAGAACTCCCACAATGAGGGTTTCATAAATTTCTATGTTTGAGGAAAAAGTTGGCCTCTTGGATCTTTTATCTGGTTTATAGCTCTATTTGTAGCTGTGTGTCCAGTTATTCTCTCCAGGCTCTGCTTTTCTTCCCAAACCTCCTCCAGGTTATGGTATTTGTGAAACTGCTTGCACTTCTTTCATATGTACTCTGCCCAGAAGCTGATATACTCCTGTATTAGGAGTGAATGCTGATAGATGTAGGGATAATCTGATATACCTGAAAGAAAAGAAAAATCACTAAACCTGGTGCCAAAACAAACCTTGAAATAAAATTCTGCCTGTTTTTCACAGTTCAGAGGAAGATCTTAAAATTTAATGGGATCCATTGTTCGACAAAACAATGCAGAAAATGGTCATGAGAATGGAAGACTTCCCTCGTGGTCCAGTGGTTAAGAATCCGCCTGCCAGTGAAGGGGACATGGGTTTGATCCCCTGTCCAGGAAGATTCCACATGCCTTGGGGCAACTGAATCCATGTACCAGATCTACTGAAGTCCAAGAGCCCTCCAGCCCATGCTCTGCAACAAGGGAAGCCACCACTGCGATGAGAAGCCCGTGCATTGCAACTAGAGAAAAGCCCAAGCATGACAACGAAGACCCAGTGCAGCCCCCGAGAAATAAATAGAACAAAAGGCAAGAAGGTAAGTGTAGGGGTGTTTATATTCTACTTAGTATGTAAGGAAAATTCTCCCTTCCTTCTTTCTCTCTCTCTCTCTCTGTTTATTCATTCTTTCATGATCGCACATGTTAGCAAATAAACAAAAGAGATTTTTTTTCCTTTGAAAATATGAAAAATGGAGAAATGAGAAGGTGTCAAACATCCTGCAAAAAATGACAAAGCATGATCAAACTGTCTTCAATGTCCACTAAAACATTGATCATTATTTTGCCAAGAGAAAAATGTACTATATTGGCAGAGTCACAATTCTCGTGTATCAACCACAAATATTTTAACCTTCAGTAGGTTCGTCTGGTCAAGGCTATGGTTTTTCCAGTGGTCACGTATGGATGTGAGAGTTGGACTGTGAAGAAAGCTGAGCGTTGAAAATTTGATGCTTTTGAACTGTAGTGTTGGAGAAGACTCTTGAGAGTCCCTTGGACTGCAAGGAGATCCAACCAGTCCATTCTGAAGGAGATCAGCCCTGGGATTTCTTTGGAAGGAATGATGCTGAAGCTGAAACTCCAGTACTTTGGCCACCTCATGCAAAGAGTTGACTCATTGGAAAAGACTGATGCTGGGAGGGATTGGGGGTAGGAGGAGAAGGGGAAGACAGAGGATGAGATGGCTGGATGGCATCACCGACTCGATGGACGAGTCTGGGTGAACTCTGGGAGATGGTGATGGNCTCATGCGAAGAGCTGACTCATTGGAAAAGACTCTGATGCTGGGAGGGATTGGGGGCAGGAGGAGAAGGGGACAACAGAGGATGAGATGGCTGGATGGCATCACTGACTCGATGGACGTGAGTTTGAGTAAACTCCGGGAGTTGGTGATGGACAAGGAGGCCTGGTGTGCTGAGATTCATGGGGTCACAAAGAGTCGGACACAACTGAGCAACTGAACTGAACTGAGCATATGAGGAGCTCAGGGTGGGAGGTGGTGGTGGTGATGAGTTCTCAGTAAATAGTACCGAGCTGGTGGCTCAGACGATAAAACGTCTGCCTGCAATGCGGGAGATCCAGGTTTGATCCCTGGGTCGGGAAGATCCCCTGGAGAAGGAAATGGCAAAGCACTCCAGTATTCTTGCCTGGAGAATTCCGTGGATTGAGGAGCCTGGTAGGCTACAGTCCGACACGACTGAGCGACTTCGCTTCGCTTTGCCATATAAGCCCCCAGGATCCTGGTGGGAAAAGAGGCACCGGGGCAAGGGACTCGCCCAGCCTCTAAATCAGTGAATCAATCAGCCATCCTTCCCCGACCATAGCATCCACAGGACCTCCTGGGATGTGTCCACAGGCTCTGCCTACCTCTTTGTTCCCTCAGAATTCCACAACAGCACTCTTTGGAAGAGCTGCTGAAATTCAGCACCAGGGGAAATAAGCCCATCTGAACAATTGGTTCCAAGTACATCCCTGAGGCAGTTTTCCATGGTCAAAGGACACAGGGGAAGTGCAGCCGTGAAATGAATGCAGTGGCAGCTAACTCTGATCCAGTTACATTAAAAAAACATAGCGGTTGGGACCTCCCTGGCTTAAGATATTGCCTCCAGCATCTTTACCACCCAACCTAAAATGACTGAGCACAGGGTCACGGGGATTACGAACAATTCCTGAGTTGGTTGGGTTGCTTTCTCAATAAACACGTTAACCATTCCTGGTTTTAATGTATGTCTCAACTTAAAGCTTTCTTCAAACAAAACCCACATCCAAGACTCAAACTTCAATTCTTCAGTGGTTCCAAGGCGCTCTTTTTGTAGAAAATGCCTCGCTCACCTTTGGTCTGAGGTTTGTATTACTAAAAGTTTCTTCAGGGCAGATCCCAGAAACCACCAGCTGTTTGCCAAGGACAGGGGGATGCNAAACTGCTTGCACTTCTTTCATATGTACTCTGCCCAGAAGCTGATATACTCCTGTATTAGGAGTGAATGCTGATAGATGTAGGGATAATCTGATATACCTGAAAGAAAAGAAAAATCACTAAACCTGGTGCCAAAACAAACCTTGAAATAAAATTCTGCCTGTTTTTCACAGTTCAGAGGAAGATCTTAAAATTTAATGGGATCCATTGTTCGACAAAACAATGCAGAAAATGGTCATGAGAATGGAAGACTTCCCTCGTGGTCCAGTGGTTAAGAATCCGCCTGCCAGTGAAGGGGACATGGGTTTGATCCCCTGTCCAGGAAGATTCCACATGCCTTGGGGCAACTGAATCCATGTACCAGATCTACTGAAGTCCAAGAGCCCTCCAGCCCATGCTCTGCAACAAGGGAAGCCACCACTGCGATGAGAAGCCCGTGCATTGCAACTAGAGAAAAGCCCAAGCATGACAACGAAGACCCAGTGCAGCCCCCGAGAAATAAATAGAACAAAAGGCAAGAAGGTAAGTGTAGGGGTGTTTATATTCTACTTAGTATGTAAGGAAAATTCTCCCTTCCTTCTTTCTCTCTCTCTCTCTCTGTTTATTCATTCTTTCATGATCGCACATGTTAGCAAATAAACAAAAGAGATTTTTTTTCCTTTGAAAATATGAAAAATGGAGAAATGAGAAGGTGTCAAACATCCTGCAAAAAATGACAAAGCATGATCAAACTGTCTTCAATGTCCACTAAAACATTGATCATTATTTTGCCAAGAGAAAAATGTACTATATTGGCAGAGTCACAATTCTCGTGTATCAACCACAAATATTTTAACCTTCAGTAGGTTCGTCTGGTCAAGGCTATGGTTTTTCCAGTGGTCACGTATGGATGTGAGAGTTGGACTGTGAAGAAAGCTGAGCGTTGAAAATTTGATGCTTTTGAACTGTAGTGTTGGAGAAGACTCTTGAGAGTCCCTTGGACTGCAAGGAGATCCAACCAGTCCATTCTGAAGGAGATCAGCCCTGGGATTTCTTTGGAAGGAATGATGCTGAAGCTGAAACTCCAGTACTTTGGCCACCTCATGCAAAGAGTTGACTCATTGGAAAAGACTGATGCTGGGAGGGATTGGGGGTAGGAGGAGAAGGGGAAGACAGAGGATGAGATGGCTGGATGGCATCACCGACTCGATGGACGAGTCTGGGTGAACTCTGGGAGATGGTGATGGACAGGGAGGCCTGGCGTGCTGCGATTCTTGAGGTGGCAAAGAGTCAGACACGACTGAGTGACTGAATGCAACTGAGACTTTAATATAGCATATTTCACTTCATTTTTATAACTTGATGTGTCAAAGTATAGTGTTTTCCCACCTGAAGGGATCTTTGAGGACTTTGTATGTACCCTTTGAGACTGCAATATTTTTTCGTAGCTTTTAGTTAAAGTCATTTGCGATTAACAGAAACAAAGACTCATTCACTACATCTATGCCAACAGCTAGTCGGTTGTTCACCAAGTGAATTTTCCTTTCTCCCCAAGCACACTTCTGGGCGACATGTCACAGCTGGCTTTGCAGTTGAATAGAGCCCTGTTACTGGGTGTTGGTCAACGGAATATGAATGGAATGAACAGTATATGAATGGTAATAGTGTAGGAATAGAAATGTATATGACTTTCAGGGCTCACATACACAGTACTCTCTCTTTTTCCCCTTGCACCTAGTGAACAGAGAAGTCTAAGAAGAAAGAAAAAGATCTAATGCCTACATTGCTGCTTGGAGGAAACCTGCCCAGTAGACCCAGCCCAACCAGGTGAAGGCTTTAATATGTGTGACAAATAAACTTTATTTTGGATTTGTAATCCAAATTTTAAACTTTGAAACTTTAAAGTTCTGTATTACAGTAGTTGGCCTGTTCCAACTAACATACCAGACTGAGAAAATTAATGTTCTTCTATAGCTCTTTGCCAACATGTGCTGGGATGGGAAACCAAGCTGCTGGGAACTGGTGTTAATATAGACACCTACGATTTTCTCCCATTTTCTGTCACTCATTCACAAAGCTCCAGACCAATATAATATAGCCCTGGCAAAGATACTATGAATATTCAATTAAAAAAAAAAAAACATTTAGTAGGCAAAGCTGTGTGCCAGAAACCAGGAAGTCTTCCTTTGGTTAATCACTAGATGGGAGTGGTAAATATTTGTCAAGAAAAAGGGTGGAGACCCAGAAAATGCACAGCTTAATATAATAATTAACTAAAGGCTTTGGGTAGGCAGAAACAAACCAGCTATGCAGAAATTGGAGAGGAAGGGAGGAGGAATACCAGAAGAACGAAGTTCAGAATAGGAATAGGAACTGGATGGAGCTTGAACAGATTCCTGGAAGCACTTCAGAGGATTTTCAAAGGGACACTGAGGTCTTGCCCAAGGATGAGGAGAAAACAGGATCAAGCACCAATGTTTGATCTGATCCCTTCAGACTTCATCATCATTCCCCTTCTTCTTCAATTTTCCTTCATAAATCTTATTTTCTAACCCTTTAATTGTCATTTCATTCCCTTATAGTAGACACAGTGCTAAGTTGCTTCAGGCGTGTCCAACTCCTTGCAACTCTATGGACTGTAGGCCACCAGGCTCCTCTGTCCATGGGATTCTCCAGGCAAGAATACTGGAGAGGGTTGACATGCCCTGCTCCAGGGGATCTTCCCGACCCAGGGATCAAACCCAAGTCTCTTGAGTCTCCTGAATTGGCAGGTGGGTTCCTTACCACTAACTTGTGCTACCTAGGAAGCCCTTAGTTCCCTTTTAACGTAGGTAGTCTATTTCCTGGTTTTGTATAGACAATTTTTATTGTAGTCCCTTAAACTAGATACAAGCTGGAAAACTAATGAGGAGAAGCAGCTTCCCATGCTCTACCAAGCTACGCTCCATAGTCACACATCAAGGTACACCCCAGGTGTCTTGTCAGAGTCTTAAGGGGACTGTCACACCAATCAAGCAGCAGCAATTTCTGGATCTTTTTCTACCACCGTGAAGCACAGACCATTGTGCAGAGCTTTGAATTACTATGCAATCCTTTCATAAAATATGAAAAAAAAATCCTATCCTAATTTTTGTGACTCTTTGGAACTGGCTGCCACCAAGCAAGGTTGAGCAATCTATTTCTCTAAGGGAACGCCCATCTTTCTGGGAAAATTTAGGCACATTCCTTCCTAGAAAAGAAGGGAGGGGCTAGGTGACCTTTGGCAGATTTTTTAAACCCAACTATCTAAAAAAGTTTTTCTCTAGACTGTCTAATTAGCTACATTGTATGTCACCCACTGAAATAAGCCTGGATTGGATTTCAAATCCTGCATTAGTCCCACTTTACGACCTTTCAGATATTTTTCCACAAATGAGAATGACGAGTTTGTCACTGAGTCGTGTCCAATTCTTTTGAGACCCCATGGACTGTAGCTGGCCAGGCTCCTCTGTCCTTGGGATTTCCCAGGCAAGAATACTGGAATGGGTAGAGATTCCTTGCTCTAGATCTTCCCAACCCAGGGATCAAACCTGAGTCTTCTGAACTGCAGGCAGATTCTTTACCATCTGAGCCACCAGAGAAGCCCATTTTACAATTATGGCATGGTATGGTTGTGAAAATTTTGATTTTATGTTGCCCATTGGTTTGATGTCTTCACACCATTCACAGTGTCTTTATGAATACATCATTTAGCCCCAATACTTAGTTTGGTAATAGCCTCACTTGCATAGCCAGATAGGTCACATTATCCAAGGCTTCCAAGACTTGGATACTGTGGGCCTGGAACTAGTGCTTTTGATCAAAGAATAGCTAGGCAAAGACTGGAATCTTGACCTTANCCAATACTTAGTTTGGTAATAGCCTCACTTGCACAGCCAGATAGGTCACTTTATCCAAGGCTTCCAAGACTTGGATACTGTGGGCCTGGAACTAGTGCTTTTGATCAAAGAATAGCTAGGCAAAGACTGGAATCTTGACCTTATCCCTTCTGAGTCAAGCATGTTTGAGTAGCCTAGGTAACTGTCCCCTCTGGATCTTTATTTCTGAAATGGGTGCATTAACTAGACCAGGTTTCTTTCATCTTTACTCCTTTTGATAGAAATAGAGAAGGATTGTTACACAGGTAGTTTTAGAAGTCCCACTGCTGCTGCTGCTAAGTCACTTCAGATGTGTCTGACTAGGGGATTATAGATAGACAGGGAAATTTAGGGAACTTTGGGAGACCACGGTAAGCTCAGAAAGCTATGGGAAAGAAGGAAGTAGACTTATTTAACTATAAACAAGGCATACTCCAGGTTATTAAGTGAAAAAGCAACGAGGCCTACATCCTGCTGATGAATTCTAGCAAGAAATTGATCCTTAGAAACAAGGACAGAAATATAAGGGAAAGGTGACTTTCCAAAGTAGGAGACCCTCATTATACTGAAACTTGCGATTACTTAACATATTTTAGTCTATGTTACCACCCTCCTGTGTGGATCACAATCAACTGTGGAAAATTCTGAAAGAGATGGGAATACCAGACCACCTGACCTATCTCTTGAGAAATCTGTATGTAGGTCAGGAAGCAACAGTTAGAACTGGACNGTGTCAGACTCTTAGCGACCCCATGGACTGCAGCCTACCAGGCTCCTCCATCCAGGAGATTTTCCAGGCAAGAGTACTGGACTGGGGTGCCATTGCCTTCTCTGTATTTTGTGTACAGTGGTGTATAAATGTCAATCCCAATCTTCCAATTTATCCCCCTTACCTCCTGATAACCATAAGTTTATTTTCTACATCTGTAACTCTATTTTTATTTTATAGATAAGTTCATTTGTACTATTTTTTTAAGATTACACATATAAATATTATATAATATTTGTCTTTCTCTGTCTGACTTACTTCACTCAGTATGACAGTGTCTAGGTGTTGCTCCAAAGGGCATTATTTCAGTTTTTTGCTTTTTTTAATGGCTAAGTAATGGATATACAGTCCATGGGGTCAGTCCATGGGGTCACAAAGAGTCAGACACAACTGGGCGACTGAACAACAACAATGGCTATACACCAGAAATGAATGCAACATTGTAAACAACTATAGTCCAATAAAAATTTAAAATAGAAATTTTTAAGTAAATAGAAGTTTTAAAATAAATTTTGGAAAAGCAATAAAAGTTCTGTCTCACCCATCCCTGCCTTTGCCTTGTTTATAGCTTACTCCACTTTTGTGCGAATAACTTTCCTGAAACTTCTAAGTGTGGTTGTGCTTGCATTATAAATGCTTTCACCTTTAAATTCAACACAATGCTACAAGTTACTGATTATTCTCTGTAATGATTGTTTTATTTTAAATTAGTTTATCTGTGGAAGAATTAATCATTTATGAAATTTTTCTGTCAAAACTTAACAAGAGACTCATAATAAAAATGGACTAATTAAGAAGGAAAATTCTAGATGCTTTATATTCTGTCAAAATATGTCTAGGCTCTTGGAGTCATATTTTCTCACCTTTTACCACCATTCTGTGGGGAAAGACAACTCTTCTAAAATAAATCTCATGCAAGTTTTTGAATGGTAATTTGAATTTTAGAACACTGGATAAATTACTGTGACTCTACTTTTAAAAAAATGGAAAAATCATTCTCACTTGAGTATTTTGGGCATGAATTTTTGACACATAAAGGTATTCATGATAGTTATTATCTCAGAAAGTAAACAGAAAAATAAAAAACTTTTGAAGGCATTATTAGCCTACTTTAAGTAAGTAGGCTACATTAGCCTACTAGCCTACTTTAAAAAGCCTTCTATTAGCCTACTTCAGAAAAATGAAAGAACGGTAAGATTAGTCAAATATTCATAAGGGAACAAGAAATATATCTTTGATTGGTGCAGTTCACCTTAGCAAAAGAAAATAGTTCATAAATATCTTTAACTTGATGCCCAACTGTACATTTTAAAATATACTCAGTAATAAAAAAGACATGATAATATCACATCTTTAACATCATGTACATTATCTCCAAAAAAGCAATTTCCTAAAATGATAACAGTATTTTTCCTTCCATATTTGTCATTGTAAAACAAATGCTAGATGCAACTCTATTTTATGAAGTTGGGCCACACAAATATGTTTGACTTGATGGTCTACCAAGAGAAATATCTTAAAAGAAGCAAAAAAAAAAAAAAAAAAAAAGCACTTTTGGTGACATTTTATTTGGCCTTAAAGCAGTGGGGACACAGAAGTTTAGAGAAGTGATATTTATCTCCTTCTTAAATTAGGAAAAGGGATGAAAATGAAGATGCCACCAGAGTCTTTTTTAAAAAATAATGTTTTTGCCTGTGCTGGGTCTTCACTGCTGCATGGGCTTTTCTCTTGGTGCAGAGCCTGGGCTCTGAGGTCTGAGCCTTCAGTAGTTGCAGCATGTGGGTTCAATACTTGTGGCTCCGAGGCTCCAGAGCACAGGCTCAGTAGTTGTGATGCATGGACTTAGTTGCCCTGTGGCACATGGAATCTTCCCAGACCAGGGATTGAACCCACGTCTCCTGCATTGGCAGGTGGATTCTTTACTACTAAGCCACCAGGGAGGCCCCAGAAATTTTAAAACTCTTATTTCCTTTTTAAGTATATTTTTAAAACTGTGATAAAATATATACATCATAAATGTTGCCATTTTAACCATTTTTAAGTGCGTAATTCTGTGGCTTTAAAGTGCAGGCACCATGTTATGTAACCATTACCTCTATCTATCTCTAGAATGTTTTTATCTTCCCAAACTTTAGCTGTACCCCCATTAAACACCAACTCCCCACCCACTATTTCCCTAGCCCCCAGCAATCACTCTCCTACTTTTCACCTCTGTGAATTGAACTATTCTAGGTACCTTATGAAAGTGAAACATATGATATTTGTCCTTTTGTGACTGGCTTATTTCATGTAGCATAATAGCCTCAACACACATCTATGTTTTAGCATACATCAGAATTCCATTCCTTTCTAAGGCTGAAAAATAGTCCGCTGTCTGTAGTAGCCGCCACATTTCCTTTGGCCATTTATCTGCCCACGGGTACCTGCTTTGCTTCCATCTTTTGGCTCCTGTGACTTATGCTGTTTCAGTTCAATTCAGTCACTCAGTCATGTCCAACTCTTTGTGACCACATGGAAAGCAGCATGTCACCCGCCCGTCCATCACCAACTCCCAGAGCTTGCTCAAACTCATGTCCATCGAGTTGGTGATGCCATATAACCATCTCATCCTCCGTCATCCCCTTCTCCTCCTGCTGTTTAAACTCTTTTAAAAAACATTTCTTGTAAAAGTAGAAGTTTCTTGTAAAATATTGGCTAAAAAACTTCTCAATAAGAGAAAACTGACACCTTTTGTTTCAGGTGGAAACCTATATGGTCAAGGAAGAAACTGCATGTTATTCAATAATCCTGTTAATACAGTTACCTTCCTGCAAGTTAAGGGTCATTTCATTAGAGAAAAAGTGTACTATCCTTTTAACCAACCTCCCTTCAGATCGCCAAACAGTTTTAGAACTCATATGATACAGAGATTGGATAACATCCTCCTTTAGTTACAAAATTTGTGCCACTGAAAGGTGACAACCACTTGCCTAATTCACCAAGATAGTAACAAGAACAGAGGATGAGTCCTTGTCTTCTAATTTTCCAGGGAATTGGGTTTACATCAACTCTGCAGATACATGTAAGCTTCAGAGCCACAACGGTCCAAAGAAGGGGGTAGATTTTAGGAGGAATTCAGGCCTAGCTTAAACTCCACACTGGGAGATTACTTATTCAGATTCCATTTTAATATGATCCCTTGCAATCAAGTTTTAAATGAGGGACTCCCAAAACGTTCTCATATGTTATGAAAGACACCATAAAGATTATCTTGGGCAATCTGTCAGTTTACATCAGGCCAAGGAGTATTTTCCCATCACATCAAATAGCCACTTGCCTTAAATCATTTTAGGGATAATAAAGGAGATGGGTTAATTAGTAACATCCTATGTTTCCTTTTATGTCTAAAAGGATGATCCTAGCATAATTTGATGGTTTTAAAGGCAGCACACTAGGAAGTTATCATTTCATATTTGCAGGCTGCAGAAACTGAGTGTCATGAAGTTGAAAGAATCTGAACCTTTCATCTCAGGAACTGCTATTAAAATGGATGTGTTTATCAAAGGCCAGATCTTGTTGATAGCTCACCTGATTGAATGCTTCTTGGAGATGAGCTATCCATATGGGAGAACCATCACATTGCTCAGTAATACATGCGGTTCTCTTCTTGCAAGTCTAGGGCTGTTTCCTTAGATGAAAATTACGGTCCTATCCTCCTGTGAGCGCCTTTCCTTCCAATCACTGTCTTAATGTTGCCCTTCAGCGTGATTGCATCACAAAGGCAAGGAGGAGTAACTTTTGGGTTTCATGCTAAGATTATCATAGGACTCACAGGAGGAAATAATAATGAAACCCTCCACTGTTGCTTCTAAATTTCTGCCACTCAAAGGTGACATCTGTTTTAAAATACTGTGCTCAGTCTCTCAAACAATGTCACATAAAAAGAGCAAGCAAAAGGGAAAGAAAAGTCATTCATCTTTCTAATAAAGGAGTCAACCTTTGCAGCAAATGCTGAGCAGGCATTTCTTGCTTTGAGTCATGGGGGGTGTAGAAAGACTCCCTTCACAATTCCAAACTTATAAAATCAGTAAAGCATGGAAATTATTATTTATATGCACAGAAATTCTTATGTTTTTCATATAAGGGCTCACTAAGCCTCGATTCTGCCTTCAGAATCTTAGATGACAGCCACAATAACAAAAGCAAAGGAGTCTGGAAAATAAGATTCTCATGTTTCCAGCCCTGTGATGAGGGAGAGTATAAAAGTATGGAAATAAATGCCATATATATTTATATAGGCTTCCCTGGTGGCTCAGATGGTAAAGAAATTGCCTGTAATGCAGGAGACCCAGGCTCCATCCCTGAGGAAATATACCCTGGAGAAGAGAATGACCACCCACTCCAGTATTCTTGCCTGGAGAATTCCATGGACAAAGGAGCCTGTGTATATATATGTGTGTGTGTGTGTATATATATATATATATATATATATATGGGTGTATATATATATATATATGTGTGTGTGTGTGTGTGTGTGTGTGTGTATGTATGTGTATATATATGTTTGCCTTTCTCACTTATCAGCTGTGCTGATGGATGGGGTGCTGATGTATGGATGAGGTCACATCATCCATACAGAGGGTTTCCTACATGGGACCATCTCTAGACTCTTTCACAGAGATGGTTGTAAACACTGCGTTGTGAACATCCACCCACTTACTTTATTCTTGTACCCTCTGGTTAATGCTGTCACAGTTATGTAGCAATGCAGAGCTTACAAAAATTAAAAGAGAAAGCAAAACACACACACACACAAAGCCAGTTAAGCTTGGCTATTCCATTTATGAATTAGATGAAGGAGACTTTCTTCCTAAGACTGTCTAGAGCAGCCAGCTGGCTTGTATCTATAAGCCAGTTTCAGCATGTGCTCTTGTGTTTGCATCTGAGTAGTTTCTTATTTGGCAATATTTCTTGAATATCCACCCAAAAGCAAGACAAAGAGAAACCACAGACATTTCCCTGGCTGAACATAGTTTTAGTTTCCTGAACATTTATTGAGCAGGAGGAACTTTACATACATTTATGTACATCATTAAAATAAATCTTCAAGGCAAATATTATCCTCATTTTACAAAAAAAATTAAAAAAGAAAAACTAAGCATCTCGCAAAACCCCAATTCCAGTCTAATTACTACTAACACAGAAACAAGAAACAAGAAAGTAGTACACCCACAAGCTCATCTGAAGAGCAGAAAGGATACAGAGCCAAGCAGAGCAGGAGATGGTTGAAGACGAGTACCCAGAAAACCACTGGTTAATTGAAGCAAATCCATTACCCCAGATCCCTTTTTAAAAGCAGAAACATACACTTATACAAAACTCTTGCACTAATGCCTTATGACACTTAAAACGATTATGTTTTTAATTTACATAATTGCTAATTTAGCATCACTTTTGCTTTCTAACATGTCAATTTCTCTTAACAATGGATCATGTATCAGTGGATTAGTATTATGCACTGAATTTTGACACCATACACCTAAAAGCACCAAGCTAATTAAGAATCTGTGACTGTTACAGGGCTTCCACTATGGCTCAGACGGTAAAGAATCTGCCTGCAATGCAGAAGACCCAGGTTCAATCCCTGGGCCAAGAAGATCCCCTGGATAAGGGAATGACTACCCATATATACATATATGAATATATATATATGAATATATATATGTGACTACCCCTATATACATATATGAATATATATATATATATATGTTTGCCTTTCTCACTTATCAGCTGTGCTGATGGATGGGGTGCTGATGTATTCATGCCTGCAATGCAGAAGACCCAGGTTCGATCCCTGGGTCAAGAAGGTGCCCTGGATAAGGGAATGACTACCCACTCCAGTATTCATGCCAGGAGAATTCCATGAACAGAGGAGCCTGAAGGGACACAGTCCATGGGGTTGCAAAGAGTCAGACATGATTGAGTGATTACTTTCAAGGAAAATTTGATGTTTAAGCTTGGACATATTATTATGTTTAAGCTTGGACGTATTACGAAAGACCGTGTGGTATGACCAGCGTTCACAGGATTCAGCTACAGCAAAGATCAAGTTCACCTTTCCTGGCATAGGTACTAACAGTCCAAAGTCCTGCCATTCATTAAGTTTACAGACTGGCCTCTATAAATCACTGGTCAATTTTAGCTTCTCCAGTTCTGCCATCCTGGGAGCAGACCCAGTCAAAACATAGGGGACCATGAATAATAATCTAATAAATAAAACAGCTAATTTGGAAATTTTAGGTCAAAAACACCTTCTTGCATATAGGAATTTTGTACTGCCTCAGGAAAGTATTCTATGGTCTCTTCAGTTGATCACAAAAGTTATCATTTCTAAGATGAAAAGGTTGACTTAAATTTTCCTAAAGTTCTTTTCGGCCCTTATTGTTGGCTAATTTTCAACATGGATTTGACTATAAAGACTTTATGCAGCCAAAATAACAAATTCAGGCAATAGGTTTAGTTATTTTGGTGACATATAGATACAATTTTAAGAACTGATTCGCCATCTCCCAACAAGATTGGAATCACCATGACTGAATTTTATTGTCCACCTAAAATCACCAAGCAAACTTTCAAGTGGAATAAAACAAGACTTGGCTAAAAGCAGCAAGTGGATGCAGGTCTCATGACCCAAGGCAGTGGTTCTCAAACATCCTCATCCTGGCTCCAGTCATTATAATCTTATATAATGGGACCCCAACTCAATCTCAACCACATACACACAAAGCAATTTTTAATCCTTTGAGATGAAGAAATAGCAACTCTACATTGATCAAATGGTAAGATTTTTCCCCCCAACAGTTCAGTTCAGTCGCTCAGTCGTGTCCAACTCTTTGTGAC
>SJYV01046975.1:221027-256590 GCA_006410875.1 Neotragus pygmaeus
TCACTTTCTGCCATAAGGGTGATGTCATCTGCATATCTGAGGTGATTGATATTTCTCCCAGCAATCTTGATTCCAGCTTGTGTTTCTTCCAGTCCAGCGTTCCTCATGGTGTACTCTGCGTAGAAGTTAAATAAGCAGGGTGACAATATACAGCCTTGACGTACTCCTTTTCCTGTTTGGAACCAGTCTGTTGTTCCATGTCCAGTTCTAACTGTTGCTTCCTGACCTGCATACAGATTTCTCAAGAGGCAGATCAGGTGGTCTGGTATTCCCATCTCTTTCAGAATTTCCACAGTTTCTTGTGATCCACACAGTCAAAGGCTTTGGCATAGTCAATAAAGCAGAAATAGGTGTTTTTCTGGAACTCTCTTGCTACTAAAATCATACAATTGTATAAAACAAGTAGTAGAAGTGCCACAATATAAAGTGACATTTTGCAGAGTCAAGCTCATTTTTAGTAACCAAAAATATATATTACCCACGTATTTGTTTGTTGCTCTTTAGTCGCTAAGTCGTGTCTGACTCTTTGCAACACCATGGATTGTAGCCCACCAGGCTCCTTTGTCCATGGGATTTTCCAAGCAAAAATACTAGAGTAAGTTGCCAGTTCCTTCTCCAGGGGTTGAAAGAGTATATTACATTATAGACCAGAATGGATTCCTTATGTGCAAATTACCTACATATATTCACACATAAATAATTCATTCTGATCTATAAGGTAACATTGTGTGTGTGCTCAGCCGTGCCTGACTCTTTGCAACCGCATGGACTACGGCTCGTGAGGCTTCTTCTCTGTCCATGGAATTTTCCAGAAAAGAATACTGGAATAATGTAATATACTCTTTCATAAAAGTATTACATCAGGTGTTTTTCTACTGGACTTAAGGCAGAGAAGATATGCTAAACACCTGGGCCAAGAGAGAGAGTCAGAATCTGAGTTAGAAGCAGCTACCCTTTCAATCAAAAAGGGATAAGGAATCTTATTTTTTAAGAGCCCATTAGATATGTGATAAGCAGAAGAATGAGGATGAGATGGTTAGATGGCAGCACTGATTCAATGGACATGAACTTGAGTGAACTCTGGGAGATGGTGGGGCACTGGGAGGCTTGACGTGCTGCAGTCCATGGGGTCACAAAGAGTCAGACCTGACTTAGCAACTGAACAACAAGAAGCAGAAGAGTAACTCCTTAAAATATATCCATGTCTTTATCCTGGGGTCAGTGAATATATTGTCTCACAAGGCAAAAGAGATTTTTTTAAATGTGATTAAATTAAGGATCTTGAGCGGAGGAGATAATTCTGTAGTATCCAGGTGGGTCCTATGTAATCACAAATATGCTTATAAGTGAAGGATGGATGCAAGAATTTAAGAGTCAGAGAAGGAGATATAATGAGGGAAACTAAGAGTGATGAGCATGAGAAAGACCTGATTGGCTTTGAGGATGCAAGAGCCACCGCTGAAAGAATGCAGGCAGCCTCTAGAGTCAGGAAAAGGCCAAAGGAAGAATTCTCTCCTAGAGTTTCTAAGAGNAATTTAAGAGTCAGAGAAGGAGATATAATGAGGGAAACTAAGAGTGATGAGCATGAGAAAGACCTGATTGGCTTTGAGGATGCAAGAGCCACCGCTGAAAGAATGCAGGCAGCCTCTAGAGTCAGGAAAAGGCCAAAGGAAGAATTCTCTCCTAGAGTTTCTAAGAGGAACATAGCCCCAATAACACTTCGATTTTAGCCCTGTGAGGCCCATTGCATACTCTCACTTCCATATGGTTTCAAGTCACTAAATTTGTGGTCACGTGTTACAGCAGGAAAGTTACACGGCTCAAAACCGCCTGGAGTTAAATCTCCCCTCCTCCCCACCATTCTATGCAAAACAAAGAATTCTCTCACCTGAAGAAAAAACTGACATNCAAGTCACTAAATTTGTGGTCACGTGTTACAGCAGGAAAGTTACACGGCTCAAAACCGCCTGGAGTTAAATCTCCCCTCCTCCCCACCATTCTATGCAAAACAAAGAATTCTCTCACCTGAAGAAAAAACTGACATTAAGGTTGATTACGCCCAGCTCCCAGCCAGTCTCAGCCTCCAGAATTCCTTGCCCCAGCCATTTAAGAGATAACTAATCCGAACAACCTTGGAGAAAACAGGCCGCCTTAAGACAGTCGGTTTCCACATATATGCCTATATATACTTACTCTTTTCTTGGGTTAGTGCAGCAGCTCACTAATCTGACTACTGCCCCTTCTCGCCTCATTAAAGGTGATCTGTTCCTGTAAAGTACCAGTCTCATTCTTTTTCCGAACCTTGCCTTCTCTAGTTCCCTTAAGCTACACTTTTTGGTGCCGAAACCCAGAAGGTTGAGGTTCCTTTTTGTTCTCCACAGCCAGCTCTTTGGAGCGTGGAAGCCTGCCGAGCTCACTTTTCCACCCGGGCTTCCAAGACCTCCTCCAGAGGATGCCCTGTGCCTTCGTAAGCAGTACAAGTTCTGTGTAAGGGTTTTATTGGTTTTCCATGTACCCCGAGGAATATTGGTCTCTCTCTCTTTCTCTTTCCCTCTTTTCTCTACACTTTCTTTTCCGCAAAACCGACCAACTCCAGGACAGAGGCCTTTTGCCATTTGACCCCCCTCCATCCACCACGAATTCTTGCCTGACCCAGTAGCCCAGGTTAAGTTCAGACAGTACTCTAGAGCGCTATAGATTATCATCCTTTCCGGGTTCCCAGGGAACCCTCCGGCCAAAAGGCACTCTGGGGAGGTACTTGAGGGACACCCCTTGCTCCTTGAGAGTATCTCTCTCTCTTTGACCCTAGCCAAAAGATAAACATTTACACTGACTCCAAGTATATCTATATCATATTACATTCTAACATTATAATCTGGAAAGAGAGGGGATTCCCGACTCAGAGGGGACACCTGTTCTCAATGCTTCTTTTATTTCTGAACGCTTCCATGTGGCTTAGCCTCCAAACAAGCCATTGTAACACATTGCTAGGGACATCAGCGACATGGTCCTATCTCCTTTTATAACAATATAGCAGATCACGAAGCAAAGTGGCAGGCCGCCTGTTAGTCCTGTCTTTACTATAGCCCAAATTGAAAAGCCTAACATCTACACATTACTTTCATTTTTACATTCCCTTTTCCACCCCTCTGCAAAAGAACTTAAGGCTTTCCTTCAGAACTTCATTGAGCTGACTAAGGACAGTTTGACTTATTTAAATAATCTGACCCAAACCTGTACCATTTGTCAGCAGACAAATCCTAATTTTAACATTCACCCACCCACCAAATTTGCAGACATCTTCCCACACAAGACTGGCAGGTAGGTTTCACCCACATGCCACCTGTAAAAAGGGTTAAATTTCTCCTAGTCTTCGTAGATACATTTTCTGGATGGATCAAAGCTTTCCCGACTACTAACAAACAAGCCCCTACTGTGGCTCACTTTATTCTTACTGAAATCCTCCCCAGATTTGGAACGCCTTCCTCCCTCCAGTCTGACAACAGGCCCGAGTTCACATCCCAAACGACACAAAATATTGCACAAGCCCTTCAGGTTCCTTGGAGGTTTCACATTCGTTATCATCCCCGGTCTTCCCATAAGGCTGAGAGAGCCAACTGAGTCCTAAAAGTAACTGACCAAATTAACAATTCAACTTCACCAAGACTGGACTAAACCCCGCCCTTTAGCCCTCTTAAAGGTCCGGGCCTTACCAAAAACACCCTTAAATATCAGTCCATTCAAGGCCATGTATGGGGGGCCCATAGTACCTTTAGGTTGTCGCCTCTCCCGGGTCGGTCCCAAACTGCCATCCACCTTCCTTTTCCTTTACTTGCCCAGATACGAGCTGCCCTTTGGCAACATAGGGATGACTTACTCCCTTGACCACGTCCCAATCTTCCATACCCATTCTTTCAAATAGGAGACAAAGTCTATATGACAATTCAGCCCCACTCAGATCTAACCCCAAAATGATGAGGTCCCTACACAGTAATTCTGCTGACCCCTACCATTGCAAAATTAAAAGAAATCACCCCTTGTGTACCCAAAGGTTGTGCAGCCCAATGATGAAAATGCTTGCTGGACTAATACTTACCAAGTTTCTCACACAGGCCCTACAACTCTAAAGTTCTCATGGTTTCCATCAGCCCCAACAGGCTATGGATGAGCCTGTCAGTTTCACGGCTGCAATTACTCCTGGAACAACTTCTGGCAGATATTTGGGTCTCGAGTCCTCAAGGATCCAAGTTTGAACATGTTGAAGATTACATCTCCACTCTGTGGCTACAGAGAACCTTTTATAACTTTTACCCTTTCTTGGACCATTCATTTTTATCACCTACTCACCTTTGGGCCTTGTTTGTTTCATCTTTTCCAGGGATTCCTCCAAGACCAAATCTGAGCCCTTTCCCGAGACCAAGTCAAGACTGTTCTTTTGCTCGAGACCCTGATGGCTAGAATAGAAAATCAACACTACGGGCCTTAGACTTCCTTCCTCCCAGACCACACACCCCTGACCCTCATTTATCAGCAGGAAGAAGCCCTGAACATTAACGATGCCCACCTCTCTTTCTCTTTTTATATATATTCCTTAGGGTCTGGAATGAAGGAAAGTTACAGGCTCGAAATAGCCTAGAGCTAAAACTCCCCTTCTCCCCACCATTCTATGCAAAACAAAGAACTCTCTCATGGGAAGAAAAANTTAACGATGCCCACCTCTCTTTCTCTTTTTATATATATTCCTTAGGGTCTGGAATGAAGGAAAGTTACAGGCTCGAAATAGCCTAGAGCTAAAACTCCCCTTCTCCCCACCATTCTATGCAAAACAAAGAACTCTCTCATGGGAAGAAAAAAAATGGACATTAAGGTTGATTATGCCCAGCTCCCAGCCAGTCCCAGCCTCTGGCTGATCACCAGAATTCCTTGCCCTAGCCGTTTAAGAGACAACTAATCTGAACAACCTTGGAGAAAACAGGCCCCCTTAAGACAGTAGGTTTCCACATATATGCCTGTGTATACTTACTCTTTTCTCGGGTTAGGGCAGCAGCTCACTAATCTGACTGCTGCCCCTTCTCACCTCATTAAAGGCGATCTGTTCCTGTAGAGTGCCAGTCTCATTCTTTTTCCAAACCTCGCCTTCTCTAACTCCCTTACCCTACAACAAGGTCATCAAGCTTTCAAAACTCTGGTCCCAAACACTTGGGAATCACATTGTAATAAACACTTTGAAAGAATTAGTACACGACTTATACGTAGAGAAAATCAATGTGGGAGGAAAGAAGGAAGGGAGAGAGCGAAGGAAGGAAAGAAGTCAATCTGATTTAGCAAGTTCACAAAAACACTAGGATGGCTCAAGAGTCAAAGCATTTTGAAGAAATGTTCTTCAAAACGAGAACTACTGAGAGGAGAAATGTTAGGAAGGCTTGTAAGTAATGACAATTTTTTAACTGGGAAAAAAAAAAAGTTTAGAAAAATGTGTGGGATCCAAAAACTGAACTTATTCACTAGACAAAAATAGACTGATGGACTTCAAAAATAAATTTATGGTTACCAAAGAGAAAAGATTGGGGGAGGGATAAAAGGAGTTTGGGATTAACATATACACACTATTACAAACAAAATAAAAAATCAACAGGGACCTGTTGCATGTCACAGGGAACTCTACTCAGTAGTCTGTAATAACCTACATGGGAAGAGAATCTGAAAAACTATAACTGAATCACTTTGCTGTACACCTGAAACTAACACAACATTGTAAATCGACTATAATCCAGTATAAAATAAAACTTAATTAAAAATGTAATAGGAATGAGATGAAAAAGGGCTAAAGATAAGCAGCATTGCTCAATAAACCTAAGGATTACAAAAGACTGAGGTCTTTTGGGAGGTAGGCCTCAAGTTTTATCCATTTTTAAATACTCTTAATCTACCACAGTACCTAACATAAAGTTGGCAGTTAATAAATATTTGTTGCATAAATAAATATAGGCTCTAGAGAAGCAGGATCTAGACAGAGAGGGAGAGACAGCAACACAAATAAAAAATAAACGTTCATTGATTCCTTCATTCAACAAAATTGTTCAGTGTTGATTTTATGCAAGGTGAGAAAGATTAGTAAGAAAAATACAGTCCCTGCTGTCAGCAAGCTTCAAAAATTCTTCCTCCTTCAAATATCCTCCAGTCTTTAAGCATCTTTGCCATCAGTTTCCCAGGGAGATATAGCTTTAATTTCATAAATTACTATTTCAGCTTGTCAGGTTTTTATATGCTTAATAATCTGAATTGCTTGAGGCCACTATTTACTTATTTTCCATTCTGTGCCAGTGGAGTCAAGTTATTTTAAAGAGCAATTTTCATATTCTGTTAAAAAGGAAAAAAAAAAAAGAACAAACTCCACAGTCCACCAATTCCTCAATGGAATCCCCTGCTTCTAGCTCTGGAGCTTCCATCACCCCGCTACCGTCTGAAACAAGTTGAGAAAACCCAAGCAATACAGTGAGAGTGGATGCCCCAAGCACAAAGAGAAAATATTTAAAATAAATATAAGAAAAAAAAGGAGGAGGAGAAGGGGACGACAGAGGACAAGATGGTTGGATGGCATCACCAACTCAACCCGACATGAGTTTGACCAAACTCTGGGAGGTGGTGAAGGACAGGGAAGCCTGGTATGCTGCCGTCCATGGGGTCACAAAGAGTTGGACGTGACTGAGTGACTGAACAGCAGCAACAACAAAGAAAAATAATTGAATTAGTGACTGAGTTAGAGAACATATTCTCATACGCCCTCAGTCTACCAGGAATTTTGCTATTAAAACATTCAAGAGATGCCTCAGTGCAGAAGAGAGTGCTGTATAGTGCATATGTTCAATGAATGCCTGATGGTCAAGACTGGAGCCAAACTCTTCTTCCCAAAAGCGCACCTGTCTTCTGGTTAATAAATAGTATTTCCAGGTGGGTCAGTGGCTTGAATGCTGATGGAGAAGGCAAGCAGAGGTAAGCATTTAACAGTTTAGTCATCCCTTCTTTAGTTTAATAACCTGCACCCTGGCAGTCTTCATTCAGATCCAACCCGGACTCAAAGCCTGGAAAGTCAGATCTTCATGCTTGTGGCAAATTTAAGCAAGGAGACAGGAGAGTGTTGCAATGTTGTACAGATTTAGAAGAAAAGCAAATGGGAAACTGCATCTTTAATTTTGTGACTTTGGCTAGACGAGTACTTTTTAAAAAATTCATTAGAAACTGTTTTGAGTGCCAGCCCAAAGAAGTTTTATGAAGTAGACAAAACATTTTTGATCTTCTTAAGCCTCATCTTGGCTCCCTTCCCTGCCCTCTCACCTTGCTCAGCTCAGAGAGGTTCTCCCTGCACTGACTTCTGGTATCAAATCTGGCTGCTAAGGGCCTTCCCTCATTGGGAGTACTGGCTTCATTAATTCTCAGCTGACTAAGACAATACTTTGCTCCCAGATCCATCCCCAAAAGTCTAAAATATCCCTCCTAAGAAATCCTACCCTTTAACATAGAGGGTATGGAAACATTTTCTTGGCCTCAAGAAATGCAAATTAGCATCCATGATATTCATCAAAAAACTCCTCAACCAGCTGGTCTTATTGTAAGTCTGATCATGGCCACCCCTCTGGAACTCCTGTCCAAGTGAATGCAGTATGTCAGGAGTCAGACAAATAGCATCACAGCATGGAGAGATCAAATCCTGAGCTAGAAGTTTCTGCTGGCTTACAAATGAGGAAGATGACACAGGAAGAGTGGCCTTTATTAAATACTAAAGTCACTTGCTGTTCTAGTGTGTTCCTAGATATCAGGTTCAGTTTTGGAGTAGCCAGCAAACGCATCCCAAAGGTGGGGCATGCTTCTGTAAAGTTCTTAGTTTCCTGTTCCTGTTTCAATATTCTTTTGTCTTTGGAAAGTAATCTCATAGAATTTCACTGTATTATGAACAGCTCTGCCAAGGATGTATTTTTAATTTCCTTTAATGATTTTAGTATATATCTATATCAAAACCATCTAATTCTTAAATAGATACACACTGTGTGTGTGCGCGTGTGTTTAGGAAGTGATATTGTTTTCAAAAAGAGAAAAACTGTGTAAATACTACTGCTAGGAAGTGATATTGTTTTCAAAAAGAGAAAAACTGTGTAAATACTACTGCTATGCATAATATTATGCTGATCTAAGACATACCAGTTAAAATTTACTTTGGAATATAATTCAATAATATACACAATATCACCTTCCTTACAGCCATTTAGGGTAGTAACAGCACATGTGGCCTGAAGTTGACTTTAAGCTCTGGGAAAAGGTTCATTAGTGCAGTAGGGTTGTTTATGTGGCTGGTTTGTCAATATGTCTAAAGTGGTGTATATAGTAATCATTTTTATGACCATAAACACTGGAGAGGCTATTTTAAAATTACAACTGGGGAAAGATAAAAACACAGACTCTAATCACTGTGGTTGTTGCCTGTCATTTTAGATATATTTTTTTGTTGGTTGCCACTAGCAACAAGAAAATTAAGCTGAAGAAGTTTTTATCAAATAAATACTGCTCTTTACCTCCCTGATCATATACTATTAATATGTTACACTGAAAAGTAGCCAAGTAAGAAATAAAAATCAATAATCTGAGATATGAATTCTTTGATGGAACTTTAAAAAATCTTAAAAACAACAATCATCAATTATAAAGATTACATTCCTGGAGTCATAAAAAATAACCTCCACTGAGTTCATGAGCATCTTTCTACTTGCAGTGTGTGGAACAATGAGATTTCTTCTCTAGCCCCCATAAACAGAGGCAGAGATCAAATTAAGTATCCAGTATTTGAACCAGAAATTGCTCTGAGCTCTAGCATCGCTGATTGTAATCCTGAGGGCTTTGATCATTAAAATAGAATGTATCTTTAAAAAAGAAATAGAAAACCTTAAAAGCACAAAAATAATATATTCATAGCTGCAGCCACTCTTAAATGAGCATTTATTACGCCAGGCACTGTGCTAGATGTTTACATATCATAACTCATTTGATTTTCATGTGTCTGCAGACAGTCTACTTTTTTTTTTAATATGTGGAAATGGAAACTCAAAGAAGTTAATTAATTTGCCTAAAGTCAACAGTGACCAAGGAGTGACAAAGGAGACTAAGGTTGGTTTTGCACAACTTCAAAGGCTCTGTTCTTTTCACCTTGCCATGATCGCTCTCCAAAAAAGCAGAAACCTCTTAATTATTTGCATTATAGGTGTATACTGTTGTAGGTCAAGGAGGTAAGAAAACAGAGGATTCCCTGTGTTTCAGGATTTTCCACAGCACACTGCAACCCTGGAGGTAGGAAAACTGACATTCAAACCCATTAAGGGATAAGTTCCAGTACTTTGGCCATTTGATGCAAAGAGCCAATTCATTGGAAAAGACCCTGATGCTGGGGAAGACTGAGGGCAGGTGGAGAAGTGGGCGACAGGATGAGCTGGTTGGATAGCATCACCGATGAACATGAGTTTGAGCAAACTCTGGGAGATAGCGAAGGACAGGGAAGCCTGGCGTGCTGCAGTTCCTGGAGTCACAAAGAGTCAGACACAACTTAGCAACTAAACAACAACAAAGGGAAATAAGACTACAGAAACACTAGGGGCACAGCTAGTACTCGAAACCAGGTTTGTCTGACTCAAGTGCACATTCTTTCTGTTTTACCTTCCCCACCTCCTACCAAGTGGAGTCTTTATAATATTGATATTTATGGATAGAATAAAAATCATCTTTGATGAGAATTTTTTATTCAATAATGTTTCAGAGGATAGCATTCGATCTATGGTGTGACCTAATCTATATATATCACAAATTGCTGTATGACAAAGTTCTATATTTTCTAGTTTTCATCAAGTCTCATTTAATATGTACACATATTTTTTCTTATTCTGCTTGCATGGAGAAAAAAATGAAAGAAAAGTCACAATGGAGCTAAAGAATGTTATGGTCAAACAGCATAAGAATAAAATTCTATTGCTTATGTATAACATATCTAAAGTTTTGCTGAGTTTTGTGAATGCCACTTAAAGGGGAAAAAAACAAAAACAAAAAAATCTCAACTCAAATGGAAATTAAAAGCAAAAATTTATTGATCAGATGGTCGTTTCCTATAGATTAAATTGTAACTGACATTCTTACAAGTGTGCATGGCATTTGCAAATTTCAACATATTAAACTGAAGTGAGAATAGAGAGCCCTCTCTTCCGGAGATAGTTCTCCTGGAGACCTTGTATTAAGACCAACCTCAGCACTTCAGGTCCTGAATAAAATCTCCATCGGACTGTACTGTATATTGCTGTGAGCCAGCAAAGGCAACAGTGGCAAGAAATAGAGGAAAAGGTTTTAAGGGTGCTAAATAGCAGAAAGAGATAATGGAAGCATAGAAAATTGACAGACACAACATAAGATTATGCTAACATTTTAAAATTTCGAATGCTATTAAAATAATACCTGCCTCCCAACACTGTTTGTACTGAGGCAAAATGACAGTGTCAATAGGACCCCCATGATGGATGTTTCTACACAGACCTGGCAACACTGAGGGGCTTTCAACCCCCTCAGACCTGTAGTCCTCACATTTGGCATCCCCAGGCCACTCAGCCTCTTTCCCTTGATTTTGGCTTTATTAACTTTCTGTACTGTTGTATGTGTGTGTGTTTTTCAATTTCACCAACTTCTGCTCTTATCTTATTTCTTTCCTTGTATGTATTTTCATTTTGCTTTGCTTTTCATTTCCAACCTTCTTAAGATGGAACTTCAGAACAATGATTTTAGGCCTTTCTTCTTCCCTTAAATAAGCATTTAAAAAGTTAAATTTCTCAGAGAGACCTAAACAGACATTTCTCCAAAGAAGACATACAGACGGCTAACAAAAACATGAAAAGATGCTCAACACCGCTCATTATTAGAGAAATGCAAATCAAAACTACAATGAGATACCACTTCATACCAGTGAGAATGGCCAACATCAAAAGGTTTACAAACAATAAATACTGGACAGGGTGTGGAGAAAAGGGAATATTCTTGCACTGTTGGTGGGAATGTAAATTGATACAGCCACTATGGAAGACGGTATGGAGATTCCTTAAAAAACTAGGAATAAAACCACCGTATGACCCAGCAATCCCACTCCTAGGCACATACCCTGAGGAAACCAACATTGAAAAAGACACATGTATCCCATTGTTCTTTGCAGCACTATTTACAATAGAACATAGAAGCAACCTAGATGTCCACTGACAGATGAATGGATGAAAAAGTTGTGGTACATATACACAACTGAATATTATTCAGCCATAAAAGGAATGCATTTTGAGTCAGTTCTAAAGAGGTGGATGAACTTAGAACCTATTATACAGAGTGAAGTAAGTCAGAAAGATAAATATCGTATTCTAATGCATATATATGGAATCTAGAAAAATGGTATTGAAGAGTTTATTTACAGGGCAGCAATGGAGAAACAGACATAGAGAAAAGATTTACGGACATGGGGAGAGGGGAGGAGAGGGTGAGATGTATAGAAAGAGTAACATGGAAAGTTACATTACCATATATAAAATAGATAGCCAATGGGAAATTGCTGTGTGGCTCAGGAAACTCCAACAGGGGCTCTGTATCAACCTAGAGGGGTGGGATGGGGAGGGAGATGGAAGGGAGGTTCAAAAGGGAGGGGATATATGTATACCTATGGCTGATTCATGTTCAGGTTTGACAGAAAACAACAAAATTCTGTAAAGCAATTATCCTTCAATAAAAAAAGATTAATCAAAAAAATTTAAATTTCTCTAGAAGTGCTACTTTTGCTGCATCCTACATATTTTGATACATTGCCATTTTATCATTCAGTCTTAACTGTTTCCTAATTCTCTTATTGCTTTTTAGACCTACAGTTTATTTAGAAGTCCAAAATTCCAAAAACATATGAGCTTTTCCTTGATATGTCATTGTTATTGACTCTTAATTTAATTGTAGTGGTTCACAATAATATTCTATGATTTTGTGAAAATTAATAAGCACAACCTCAATTAAAATAGAGTCATGAGGCCAGAAGGAGGAGCCCTCACACCCTTTGAGGACAACAAATCACAACAGGAAGAAAAAAGATTTCCTCTTCTTACCTACCAAGAACTCAGCCAATAAGAGATCATCACGACTCACCAGTGAGAAGCCACTATACTTGAAGTCTCACTTCCTCCAATGGACTCTTTATTTACTTTATAACTTCCTTCCCCCCTCATTAAAAGATGTCTCCTGACCTTGCTGTTTGGCAGATTCCACAGTGGCTCACCATGATTGCAGACCCTGAAATGCATTTCTTTGCTGATCCCAAGCAAACCCATTTTTGCTGTAGAAATAACTGGCAGTCTACTTGGTTCAGGTCAATAACTTTAATTCTTTCAAATTTATGGAGGCTCGTTTTATTGCCCAGCATAGTGTAAGGATCATGCCCATGTTTAAAGATTGTGTATTTTCCAGTTGTTTGGTGTAACCTCCTATAAATATCAGATAGATTATGATGGTTGATAGTGTTGCTCACTTCATCTATGTCCTTACTGATTATTTTGTCTGGTCTATCAATTAGTCAGAGAGGAATGTTTAAATCTCCAAATATGACTGTGGAATTGCCTATTTCTCCCTTTAATTCTGTTAATTTTGCTTCATGTATTTGGAAGCACACTTATTAGCCATTGTGATATAATGAAAAATAAACATATGGTTTTCATCCCCAGGCCTGGTAGAGGTACAGGGCTCCTAGAATCCCCAGAATTTCCCGTCTTTTTATGTACTAATGAGATTTAGGATGTGGGCTGGTCACCTTTCTGCAAGCTAAGTCACTTCATTCATGTCCAGCTCTTTGCAACCCTATGGACTGTAGCCAACTAGGCTCCTCTGTCCATGGGATTCTCCAGGCAAGAATACTAGACTGGCTTTCCATGTCTGTCTCCAGGGGATCTTCCTGACCTAGGGATCGAACCCACGTCTCTTATGTTTTCTTGCATTCAGTTCAGTTCAGTTCAGTCACTTAGTCATGTCCGACTCTTTGCGACCCCATGAATCACAGCATGCCAGGCCTCCCTGTTCATCACCATCTCCCAGAGTTCACTCAGACTCACGTCCATCGAGTCCGTGATGCCATCCAGCCATCTCATCCTCAGTCGTCCCCTTCTCCTCCTGCTCCCAATCCCTCCCAGCATCAGAGTCTTTTCCAATGAGTCAACTCTTTGCATGAGGTGGCCAAAGTACTGGAATTTCAGCTTTAGCATCATTCCTTCCAAAGAAATCCCAGGGTTGATCTCCTTCAGAATGGACTGGTTGGATCTCCTTGCAGTCCAAGGGACTCTCAAGAGTCTTCTCCAACACCACAGTTCGAAAGCATCAATTCTTTGGCGCTCCACTAGCGCCACCTGGAAGTCCAACAACAAGTAATTTTAATGAATGGTGTCTACATGATAAAACTTTCATTAAAAAACCCTTAAAGACCAGGTTTGGGGAGTTCCTGGGCTGGTGGACACCCAAAGGTGCCAGGAAAGTGATGTGCCCAGAATGAACACAGATCTTCTGCACCCCTTCCCCTGATACCTTGCATGATGCATGTTTTCCATTTGTTGTTCTGAGTTGTACACTTTACAGTAAACAGATAATTTTTTAAGCAAAGTACTTTCCTGAATTCTGTGATTCATTTTAGGAAATTATTGTGTCTGAGGCAGGGTCAAGAGAAACTCCAAACTTGTATTCTGTCTGGCAGAAGTGTAAGTCTCCTGGGGACCCCATTTCTGGTTGGTGTCTGAAGTGGGGGGCAGTCTTCTAGGATTCTGTCCTCAACTCTTGTGGTTATACCATGTCTGAATAGTTAGTATCAGAGTTGAATAAATTGAACTGAATGTAGGACCACAGTTGGCATCAGAGGATTGGTTGGTGTTAAAAAAGAAAACCACACAGGTATATAAACATTTATAATTGCTATGGTTTCATGATGAATTGATTCTTTTATCATTATGAAATAATCCCACTTACCTCTAACAATACTCGTTGTCTTGAAGAATGCTTTAAATGACATTTTTATGGTATATCTTTTTATATCTTTACATTTAAAGTGTATCTCTTGTAAACAACATGTAATATTTTAAAGTTCATTTTGATCTTCTCTGTTTCCAATATCATCTAATAGAACTTTCTGGAATGATGGAAATGCCCTACCTCTGGACTATATACTATGGTAGCCACTATTCACATGTAGCAATTGAGCACATGAGATATGGCTAATACAACTGAGAAACTGAATTTTTGATTGTATTTAATTAATTTATCATTAAGCAGCCACATCTGGCAGTGTCAGCCGTACTAAACAGCACAGGTTTAGTTTGCGAACATTTAACGTAATTGCTGACATGCTTGGACACAGGTCTACATCCTGCTTGAGTTCTGTTTTGTGGCCCTCTTGGATAAATTCTATTGGTCTCTTTCCAAGTTGTCTGACGTTTTACGTCATCATATGAGCTTTAAGTGCTCTGCACATTCCTTTCTTCTCCTCCACCATTTGGAACCATACATTCACTGGTCAACACTAAGTTAAATGATTTTTAAATTTTTGAGAAATTCTCTGAAATCCCGTAAGTCAACCATCCCCCTCCTTTTTGCCCCTACTATGTCATACACATTTCTCTCTCCTGGTACCTCTAATCTTGTTACTAGCTCTGTCTCTTCCTTCTAAGCTGTCCATGTCTTATTCGTCTTTGATGTGTCCTGTGATCAGTTCTCCTAACAACATATTGATTCTTCTTTCTTTTACATCATTTTTAAAATCTTATGATAAGATCCACTAGAGTTAACACTATTTCCTACAATATAATTTTTATCTGCCATGGACTATACAGTTATGAATAATGTTGTTCTCAGATTCATCTGACTGAAAACGTTATGAAAGAATTGCATCTCAGAAAAACCCCTAACAACAGCATATCCTTTGTCAAGACTGGGTCTTGTTGCTATTAGACTGAATTGAAATCCACACCAATGGAAATAATTTAATCAGCTAAAGGGATTCTGGATTCTAGCAAAGAAGAGAATGTAGCATTCTGAATGTAAATTGTGAAATTGGCAGCAAAATATTTAGTATTCACTGAGGAGACAAAACCACCTGCTGATTTTCGCTCCCTGTAAGTGGAAGGACCCATTTTCTGGAACTTTTGGCATATTCTCTGGGCATAGAGCTGGTGTAGTAGAAAGAACAAAGACTAGACAGCAAAACAAAGACCTAGCTTTGAATCCCAGGTCTTCTGCTTACTAGTTGTGCAGCCTTTGACAGGTTCTATAATCTATCTGAGACTGATTTATCTATAATATATGAAAAATGCTACATAATTTTGCCATTATTATAAGTACTTAAAATTGTATATTTAGTCACTGGAAAATAAAGTTTACCTTGAACAAATAGAAATCTTTAATGTTATTATCTTTATAAGCTTTATCATTATTACTTTTATTTGTAGTATATATCTAACCAAGTTCGTTGGAAACCATTTAAAGCATATTAAGGCTAATTTGGTAGCTACTTGGCTTAAAGCTCAACATTCAGAAAATGAAGATCATGGCATCTGGTCCCATCACTTCATGGCAAATAGATGGGGAAACAGTGGAAACAGTGTCAGACTTTATTTTGGGGGGCTCCAAAATCACTGCAGATGGTGACTGTAGCCAGGAAACAAAAGACACTTATTCCTTGGAAGGAAAGTTATGACCAACCTAGATAGCATATTCACAAACCGAGACATTACTTTGCCAACAAAGGTCTGTCTAGTCAAGGCTATGGTTTTCCCAGTAGTCATGTATGGGTGTGAAAGTTGGACTGTGAAGAAAGCTGAGTGCCAAAGAATTGATGCTTTTGATCTGTGGTGTTGGAGAAGACTCTTGAGAGTCCCTTGGACTGCAAGGAGATCCAACCAGTCCATTCTGAAGGAGATCAGCCCTGTGTGTTGTTTGGAGGGACTGATGCTAAAACTGAAACTCCAGTACTTTGGCGGCCTCATGCGAAGAGTTGACTCATTGGAAAAGACTCTGATACTGGAAGGGATTGGGGGCAGGAGGAGAAGGGGACAACAGAGGATGAGATGGCTGGATGGCAACACCGACTCGATGGACATGAGTTTGGGTGAACTCCGGGAGTTGGTGATGGACAGGGAGGCCTGGCATGCTGCGATTCATGTGGTTGCAAAGAGTCGGACACAGCTGAGCAACTGAACTGAACTGAACTTGGCAATATATTTTGTACAAACTTAAAAGTCTGCAAAGTTTTGTTTCATTTTAGCTGTCCCTAGGACTTAACAATTCAACCCCTGAGAAGGAAATTTTAGACCAAAAGAGATGCTCCAGGATCATATATAAACAGCAGAAAAAAGCTGTTACTTACTGAGAACCAAGTGCCGGGTTATATGCTAAATCACTATCTAATTTAATCCTTTAAATGATCATTTAGAGTAGGGGCTGTTGTAAAAGAAGAAAACAAAGTCTTTAGAGATTAAACAATTTGCCGAAGCTCATGTGGTAAGATACAAGCTGGGGTTCAAAGGCAAGCCTTCAAAACCCTTGCTCTTTAATTACCACTCAAAACTGCTTCCCAGATGATCCAAACCCTCTGTTTTCCAGTCCTGCTGGTGTGCGTAGAGGCCAGTCCAGGGTGTGCACTTTCTTTACCATCTGAGCCACCAGGGAAGCCCTTTCTTGGTAAAGCCAATGGTAAAACCAACTTGAACCATTAAAAGTGCTTTGACATCAGGAAACCACATCATTTTAAAGATACAAATTAATGTTTCCATTAAAGCGAGAAGGAAAGGGCAACCCACTCCAGTATTCATGCCTGGAAAATCCCATGGATGCAGAAGCCTGGTGGGCTACAGTCCATGGGGTCGCAAAGAGTCGGATATGACTGAATGACTTCACTTTATTTATTTAAGCAAGAAGTGACATAGCACTCATGCAACCAATATTGGAAGGCATTAGCAATCCTAACACTTGGATTAGCTTTTCTTCAAACACTTAGGTAATGTTTTTCACTCATGCTCAAGTGTTCTCCTGTCAGAGTTGTCTCTGCCCTGTTTATCAATGGGAAAAACAGAGCCCACTTATATCCAGACATCACCCACACATCACCCACACAACAGAGTGAATCACAGCTCAGAGCTAGTGAAGTTCTCTTCTTCATCATGAAGATTTTCCCTACTTTGTTGCTTCAGCTTAATGAATGAGAAACTTAAAGGAAAAGATGAGGATTAAAGGGACAATAGATACTAAAACGCATCCACAGTACACCCGTGGCAGATTCATGTTGATGCAAAACCAATACAATATTGTAAAGTAATTAGCCTCCAATTAAAATAAATAAATTTATATTTTAAAAAAAGAGAGATTACATTTCTAAATGTATTTGGAGACAGGAAATCAATAGTCTAACCTGAAGACTGGCATTCTCTTCCTATAATAGTGTCTAAAATTAAAGAAAGATTCTGTAGTCCTTGATAAAAGTAAACACAAAGTAAATGTTGGTTTTAATTCCTTAATATTTGGAATGTGTGTATGTCTAAGTCAAATGAAATGGAGTTTTAAGATTTCAGCTTTACCAAATTCTTCTTGAAGAACTACCGTTATGATGGTTACATACATTTAATTGGAGCTGTTAGAGTCGGACACGACTGAGCAACTTCCCTTTCACTTTTCATTTTCATGCATTGGAGAAGGAAATGGCAACCCACTCCAGCGTTCTTGCCTGGAGAATCCCAGAGACAGGGGAGCCTGGCGGGCTGCTGTCTATGGGGTCGCACAGAGTCGGACAGGACTGAAGCGAATTAGCAGCAGCAGCAGTAGAGAGCTGCTAATTCCAACTGAATTTCTGTTTTTTTGTTTGTTTGTTTTTTTAACTGTGACTTAGATTGCTCCTAAATTCTTACCTAGCACAGAAAAGCTGTGTATGTGTCTGGAAGAGAAAAAAGTGATTTCAAGTTGTTTAGACCGTGGCTTTTGCTAATTTTTTAAGTGCATTTTTCTTTTTTCTAGTGGCTCTTCTAACATAAGAATGCACAAGAAAATAAGAAAATTCACTGACTGTTTCATTACTAAAATATCCAGGCTCAGAGTTCAATGCTTTTGGTTTTCAAAATCTCAAAAGGGCCTATTATTTATAGATTACAGTATTAGAAGGGAAGGAACTAATCTACCTAATGCATTTTCCTTGAAAAATAAAGCATGACATGGATGTTTAATAAGGTATAAATCATTAGAATGTAAACATTTTATATCTTTTCAAACTAGGTAGACTGGTACTTTCTTGATTGAGAAATACAAAAGGACACTTATCCTACCACCCCCATCTCCCCAAAAAGTCAAGGAGAAAATGAAATAAACTAGACTATCCCATACAGTTATATATTTTCTGCACTGCTTAAATGCATATGATCAAGGTGGGTGCAAATGACTTTGGAAATCTAAGCTTTATTTGCCTAGCTGGACTCCATAGCTCTCCAGAGGAGGCTATCTTCTGGGGTGGGGAGAACATGAGCACAGAGGAAGTCAGAAAGAACATAACTATCAAGTGGATGCCTTTTCCTAATTTATCCAACCCGAGGGATAACTCTTTTAATTTGTAAAAAGCCCTGTAGAGGTTGGTTGTGGCCTGGTGACCACAGGATATGTATTCTTTGTTTAATTCTTTGATAATATATTCTTCATGATATGTATATTCTTTGTTTAATGTTAAATCCAACTAGCTTGCCCTCAATTTCCTATATGGTTCATTCATTTGACAAGTATGTTTCGAGTTCCTTGGCTGTTCCAGACAGTGATATACCCAAGAACAAACCATGCCACCTTACCACAAAGAGCTTTTAGTCGAGGTACACTAAAATAGGTACCCAAAGATTACAATGCAGTTACTTTTAGGCTTTCATGGGATCATGTTCCTAAAATTACCATGATTGTCCAAACAGGAGCTGGCAAAATTAACATCCGGTAGAAATGGAGGGTGTGGAAGGATCTCATTTCCACAGCAAACCAGATTCCCCATGACAAAAGCCTTGCTTCAACAGCAAACATTTCTCTTGGCTAATTTCATCCAATTATTCAGAAAACATTGCTGCATCCTTGTGATCTGGGAAATTATAGAATTTTCTACCAGTTCCACAATTTGTGGTCTTTAGTTTGTAGATCTAATAAAAACTCTACCCTTTATTAGTATATAAACTGGGCAGATTCTGTGCTTCAGTTCCTCACTTGTTAAATATGGATTAGAATAATACATTTACTTTATACAACTGTTAAGAAGACTAAATGAGAAATTATATAAAGTGACAGGTACATAATACACAGTCTATATTTTATGTATTTATTTTAAATGTTGCTGGCAAGTTTGAATTTAATGGTGTTTTTGTTTTGATTTGGGGGCATTTTTTATATTTTCCTTTGGTTTTATATTTTCCCATTTTCTATAAGAATTTTATTTTCTTCATGAGCATTTCACAAGTATCTTGTAGTTGAGGACTGATGCTTTGAATTGGAAGAGGAGAGAATAATAGTAAAAATATTGGTTCTGAAGCCATACAGTCCTGAGTTCAAACTTGCCTCTGAGGCTCCTCAGTTCAAAAACATCTGACATCAGGATCATCTCAGAACTGCTGTGTGTATATAAGGCCATTTTTTTTCTCTCTCTCTCCCTGAAAAGCTATTGTTAAGCCAATAGTGTTCTGGCTTTTATTTTGAAGCTTTGACGTTTGGGGCTTTCTTTGCCTTGATTTGTCTTGCAGCTTATAGTATGTTAACATTATGGTAAAAAGCGAAGACAAACTAGAAAGCCTCTTGATGTGAAAGAGTGAAAAAAACTGGCTTAAAATTCAACATTCAAAAAAACAAAGATCATGCCTTCCGGTCCCATCACTTCATGGTAAATAGATGGGGAAACAATGGAAACAGTGACAGACTTTCTTTTCTTGGGCTCCAAAATCACTGCAGATGGTGACTTCAGCCATGAAATTAAAACACACTTGCTCCTTGGAAGAAAAGCTATGACAAACCTAGACAGTATATTAAAAAGCAGAGACGTTGCTGACAAAGGTCCATCTAGTCAAAGCTATGGCTTTTCCAGTAGTTATGTAGAGATGTGAGAGTTGGACCATAAAGAAAGCTGACCACTGAAGAATTGATGCTTTTGAACTGTGGTGTTGGAGAAGTCACTTGGACTACAAGGAGATCCAACAAGTCAATCCTAAAGCAAATGAGTCCTGAATATTCATTGGAGGGATTGATGCTGAAGCTGAAGCTCCAATACTTTGGCCACCTGATGCAAAGAACTGACTCACTGGAAAAGACTCTGATGCTGGGAAAGAGAGAGGGCAGGAGGAGAAGGTGACAAAGGATGAGATGGTTGGATGGCATCACCGACTCAATGGACACGAGTTTGAGCAAGCTCCAGGGGTTTATGATGGACAGGGAGGCCTGGCATGCTGTAGTCCATGGGGTTGCAAAGAGTCGGACACGACTGAGCAACTGAATTGAACTGAACTGAATTTGTGTAATGGTAAGCAGTTTATCTGAACTTCTGAAGTCACCACTTTTTCATCTGCATGCCTGTTTTATTTATAAACCTGTTCCTTAGAGTGAATGTCAGGAGTAAATGAAATAATGCATATAGGGTGCCTGGCATAGTGCCTGGCATGTACTGAATGATTTATACATGTTAGCCATTAATAATTAGTATTCACCTTTTGCACTGAGAGGATGAAATATAAATAGATTCTCTTCTCTAGAGTAAACAATAAAGTTGCTCCCAGAAGGGTTTTTGGAAGAGTCATTGTCACTGACATTTTTTTAAGGGAAACACCCTAGAAGGTTAGCCATCTCAAATGTTGCCATTTATGTGGGGGTTGCTATACTGTTGTGGTTATTTTGATAGGGTGAGTAGAGTCCAGAGAAATTCACAGATTAGCCCCCTGGAGATCACCTGTAGGAATAATCCTGGGGAAAGCGAACTCTAGCCAGAGACCTGAAAGATGAGCAGGTGTTAGCCAGGTAAGCACAAGGGACAGAGATCTGCAGGTACAGAATGTGCCAAGTCCTGGAAAAGAGGGTGTATTTGAGACTAATTAAGGTTATTAAAAAGCTTCATTGTATTTACAAAACATACTGCATATTTTGACCATAAGTAATGAATGCACTTTTTTCAAGATTGGGAGATCATTCCTAAATCATAAAGCCTTTCCATTATGAGATAAAGAAACCAAAGTTTAGGGATGAATGATAGAGAGTTGAGGAGACAGAGGTAGGTAACATGATGGGCATTTGTTGTGTATCAGACAAGTGACATTATGCATATATAATAGATGAGGACCCTGGGACATAAAGTTGTTAAATAAGTCATTCGAGGAGGTGGCTCAGTAACTCAGTGAGTGTCCAACTCTTTGTGAAGTGAAGTGAAGTGAAAGTTGCTCAGTTGTGTCCAACTCTTTGTGACCCCATAGACTATAGAGTCAATGGAATTCTCCAGGGCAGAATACTGGAGTTGGTAGCCTTTCCCTTCTCTAGAGGATCTTCAGAACCTAGGGATCAAACCCAGGTCTCCCGCATCACAGGCGGATTCTTAACCAGATGAGCCACAAGGGAAGCCCGACTCTTTCTGACCCTTTGGACTGTAGACTGCCAGGTTCCTCTGTCCATGATTATTTTGGCAAGAATACTGGAGTGGGTTGCTATTTCCTCCACCAAGGGACTTTCGCAACCCAGGGATGGAACTCAAGTCTCCTGAGTTTTCTGCATTGCAGGTGAATTCTTTACCTGCCATCATCAATCAGGGAAGCCCAAGTCACCTGAAGCCATAGCTTTAACAAGAACCGAGCTGAAATTCAAATCCAGATGTACATCCTCCAGATTACAGGATCATTTTCACTGTATTCCCTAGAACTTGTAATTCACCCACATGTAAATTTACCTCCATAAGTGCATTGTAATTGTTCATTTGTGTGTTTATTTCTACACTAGTCTGTAAGCTCCTTGGAGTCTTTTTGTGTTTGTAAGCACATTTCCTGGAAGACAGATGAATCCGACAACCAAATAACTAGATGGATGGATGGATGGATGGGCAGATAAAGGAGCATTTGACAGATTACTTGCATGGATTTTTCCAAAGGTCTATCCAATCACCTTGCAAGAAAATGGTAATACTCTCAAACATATTTCTGAATCTAATTAAACATACACATTTTTAAGTCAGTAAGAAATCTACCATAATTTTAAATTTAACAAATATAAAGTGAAAGTGAAAGTGTTAGTCACTCAGTCATGTCTGATTCTTTGCGACCTCATGGACTGTACCCCACCAGGCTCCTCTGCCCCTGGAATTTTCCAGGCAAGAATACTGGAGTGCCACGCCCTTCACCAGAGGATCTTCCCTACCTAGGAATTGAACTCAGGTCTCCTGAATTGTAGGCAGGTTCTTTACCATTTGAGCTACCTGAGAATAAAATTCTGAATAAAGTAGTAAACAACAAATTCATGAATAGAAGCCCTACTCGGTGAGTTCCTTGCAGACAAAATTCATTGTGAATTTATCCTTTTGTCCCTAAATCCTGGCATATTTGGCAAACATATACTAAAAGTCTAATTGGTTAACAGTTCTGATTAGAGTCATGCATGCCTGGCCTTTTAAGTAACAAAAACAGTCCAGTTCAGAAAATAACATTTTCTGGTGGACAAACACTTCTAGCTGATCCTTAAAGGAAGAGGAGAGGTAATATTTCACCACACAAAAGATCTACATTTGCTATCTTCATAATGAGATTCCAATGATGCTGTCAGATGTCAAATTAAATGTTGATTATGGGCAGGAATGACATGAATGTATCTAACCACTGATACATCTATAAGCACAACTTGTCAGAACAGATACCATGACCCTGCCAAAGGATGCCTCAATAGCTAAGAATATATCAGTATTAATTACCAATCAAATGCATTGTTAGGGCATGAGTAACAACACTGCTCATAGGTCCTTGGAGATAAAAAGCAGATGTGGTTGATGGGGAATAGAGAGAGATCGATAAGAGGACAGAGAACCACAGAACTAGGCTATAATGTGAGGACTTGTTTTGAGGAACAGGATTAAACACAGTTTGCTAACCACATCATTCATATCAGCCTTGAAGCAAGGCACACATGTTATTAAAAAAGCTGAGCATGTATCAGATGCTTGCATATTTGGTGCTGGGTAACCTAAGTATTCGGAGAAGGCGATGGCACCCCACTCCAGTACTCTTGCCTGGAGAATCCCATGGACGGAGGAGCCCGGTGGGCTGTAGTCCATGGGGTCGCTAAGAATCGGACTTCACGATTGAGCGACTTCACTTTCACTTTCATGCATTGGAGAAGGAAACGGCAACCCACTCCAGTATTCTTGCCTGGAGAATCCCAGGGACAGAGGAGCCTGTTGGACTGTGCCATCTATGGGGTCACACAGAGTCGGACATGACTGAAGTGATAGCAGCAGCAGCAGCAGCACCCTAAGTATTGACCTAGAGGTGCTGACAAAGGATGAGATTGGCCCAATGGTCTCTGGGGTTAAATAGAACCTGTGTAGGTGGAGATTACTTTGTTCAGTTGTGGGAAAAGGAGAATACTACTCAAAGTTAAAAAAGATTAGTGTTTGTAGGAACAGCATCCTTTCTTTCTTCCCCCTTTTGTTTCTTTTCTGTTTGAATTAGAAAGCATCAGTTCCTATTGCTTGCAATCAAAGAAAAACTGCTACATAAAATACTTTGCTTATTCTTGATACAATATCCCTAGTAATTCTTTCTAGGCTCATTAGCTCTTTGAAGAACCAACTGCTTACTCATTAGGTATTGCCACAGATGTTCATGTAATTTGGAGTTTAGCTCTAAAATATTTTCATGCAAAAGACTGGACAAGAACTACTTGAGTAAGATTTAGCAATAGAAGTAACAGAATTTTCCCTTATGATTTTATACTGAGGAAGGCATTATTGGTTATTGACCACTGCCAAGATCCAACACCCTCTTTCCATAGCCCTATCCCTTGGTTTATGCTGCTTTTTCTCCCAGAAATGCCCTTCCCACCATCTTCACCTGTAGAAAACATATTTATCCTCAGCTCTGTGAAGCCTAAACAGCAACAATAATCTGCAAAGCCTTTCCTATTTCCCAAGATAGAACTAATTGCTCCACATCTGCGATTGCTGACAATGTTGGAGCAATGCCTTCATGTGCCTTGAACTTCAGATAACTGGACTTCTCAAAGAATTCATCTTCGCTTACCCAGGGCTATAACAAATGTTATGAGTTACATTTATGACTTACTGGTATAAAGATAAATATATAATATTGTATGTGCAAGTGCTCAGTCGCTGAATCACATCCTACTCTTTACAGTCCCCATGGATTGTAGCCCACCAGGCTTCTCTGTTCCTGAGATTTCCCAGCAAAGAATACTGAAGTGGGTTGCCATGTCCTCCTCCAGGGGATCTTCCCGACCGAGGGGTGATACCCACGTTTCTTGAGTCTCCTGCATTGACAGGCTGATTCTTTAATACTGTGCCACCTGGGAAGCCCCATAATATTGTATACTACAACATTTTCTTTGACCTAAAGTTCATGTCTTTCTTCCAGTTTCAAAAGAGAGTAAAACATTTTCATTGACCTCTAAGAGTAGAGTGGATCCTTGGCACTGTAACTATCTTATGTAATGAATAAATTGCCCCTGTGTGTCTATGCTTTCGTTTAAACATTTTTCTCACTTACATCATCCACAGCCTAAAGAGGCTTCTCTTAAGGAGAATGGGTTTGGTTTAAGAATAGAACCAACTTGGAAACAGAACCAAACTTGAGATGAGGGTAAAATGATTCAGCCTTAAGGAGTCTTACATATTTTTTGTATTTGAATGATTCAAGTATACAATAATTCTTTTAAGATTTTCAAACAAGTGGACAGCTGGCTAATTAAAAGTTTTCTCCAAAGGGGGGAAAAAATTAAGATAGAACTACAGGCATTAGCAGTCATTTGTTTTGTTTGGGGACATACCAATTTAGAGCAATATTTGAATTAATCTGAAATAAATATGCTTTATGACTTACAAAGCAATTTCACAATTTAATTGGCACACCAAACCTGAAAGTTTGGTGTCTTTCATTTTTCATTTGATAGGCAGGAAAACAAGCCTCAGATGGATCAAGTGACTTACCCAAGGTCACACAGCTGGTAGCACAGAGTCTGGGACTCATGCCCAGTTTTTCTAATTCCAAAATCTTGTATTCTTTCCACTGCATCACGCTGCCTATAGAAAAAAGCATCTGTGTAAAAACGAGCTTAAAAATATGGATCTCACACTTCTAAGTAGATTGATGTTCCTTTAGAAAGGAGATGTAATTAGATGTAATTGTGTTGTGGGCTTGGTTCTAAAATATTTTAACAAGAAGACGCTAGACAAAATTTATTTTAGATGAAAGTAAAAATTAACTGAACAATATTCTGAACTTGTGTGAAGTCTTATGGACAAAGAACTTTGGTCAAAATTATGACTAAATATGTCAGAAATGTATAGATAGATTTATATTTTTTATTTCAAATGCCATGTCTTCGTTCTTTAGGTTGTTAGATTTCATTTTGCCTCCTTTCTCTTCTCAGTCATTTAAGCCTCCCATTGGGAGTAGACTCCTTTCAAATCCTCTTTTGGTAAACAATCTAAAACAGACTTGACTGTGAGAGTTATCTTTTATCAATACCTTTGCCCCTGAAATGGTAATTTCCTGACAAAGGAAACAAATGAAGGAAGGAAATGGCATTGAACAAGTCTGATCTTGAAAAAGGCAAAACTCTGCAAAGCATGAAGACTAACACCTTATCTAGAAAAAAAGGGAGGAGCTGTTAAAATTAGTCAGCAATGCATTCTTCACAAGAAAACTGGGCAAAACAAAGAATGAGATTTCAGAAGGACGTGTCGACCCAATGCCATATGATACACAAATTGATTCTTTCAAGTATAAATCCAGTGGTTTCACAGTTCTGGGAAGTAGTTTGGCTGAAAAGAAATTATATTAAGCCAAGTTTGCAAGGTCAAGCAGTGAATAATTGAATGATTGAATGTGAACATGTCATTTTGATTACCCAGAGAAGAAAGGTCAGGAAATAGTGATTAAGATTTTTCTGGAATGCATTTCTGAAGTTTAAAAATATGTGTGTGCTATTTTACTCAGAAATAAAAATCAAATTAATTTCAAAAATGTCTTGATTTTACATATCTTACTATGTGTTATTCTCTTCATTTGTGATATGAATACAATTAAACTGTAAACTTTCAAAATACACAAACTAATTTCATTTTACATTGTACATTCATCAACTTTTTGGTCTCTGGGTCACAAAACAGAAGGTATCCTTCAGATGCAGGCTCATGAAGCTAGTGCTACACAGATTGGTTGCTTTTTCTACAGCAGACATCCTAACCAGAGAGTCAGCAACTCACCCATAATGCTTCATTCCAACCCAGCTCAAC
The DNA here is from genome assembly GCA_006410875.1 of Neotragus pygmaeus. Lineage (NCBI taxonomy): Eukaryota > Metazoa > Chordata > Mammalia > Artiodactyla > Bovidae > Neotragus > Neotragus pygmaeus. The sequence continues at coordinate 247,600 of SJYV01046975.1, forward strand.
ACAGCAATGAAGTCCTTGAAGCGATCTTCTGCACAGTGTGCATTCCTTGTAACCAGGCAATTACTGCCATAGCCATCAATGTCATTTGGAAATCAAAGAATGATAATTGCCCCCCCCCATATTTTACTGACTGGTACATGGAATGTACCCCCAAATTTGATCAAATATTATTAGAACTAAGAGGAAATAGTCAATATAGATGAAATACTTCACAGGACAGGTGGGTTTGGGGGAATACTTTCACGAACAATTTTATGGAAGGTCTGCTGTGGGTCAGGCATGTGTCTAACACTATCGATATAGGATGAAAAAGACATAACCCCTAATCTTAAAGAGCCCAAAGGGACTATCTTTATCTTATCTCTAAAATATAGCACACTGATCGGCACATCCTAGGTGCTTAATAAATCTTGGGTAAATCCCTGGAAAGCCTGCTTAGTATTGCAAAACCTGCTTACAAACCCAGATAAACACACCTGTGAGTTCCATGGCAGGTCAGAGGGAATCAGAGAAAGAATCACGCATGAAACAAAAGGTATAATAATAGATGCAGCTGTTAATAGACAACATGGAATAGAAATGTGATGTAAAAAAAATCATTAATCGTGAAGTGAAAGACATAAGTAAATTGTATCAGAGAGGAAAAGGGAAGCTAATGACACTAGAAAATCAAAATATGTACAATAAAAATTTATAGTAGAAAACCAAAATTTACTTTGAAACCAAAAAGAACTTCATTGATAAATATACAATTTTGTGTCACTTATCTGATAGGTAGAGTGCCTGATGAACTATGGAATGAGGTTCGTGACATTATACAGGAGGCAAGGATCAAGACCATCCCCATGGAAAAGAAATGCAAAAAAGCAAAATGGCTGTCTGGGGAGGCCTTATAAATAGTTGTGAAAAGAAGAGAAGTAAAAAGTAAAGGAGAAAAGGAAAGATATAAGCATCTGAATGCAGAGTTCCAAAGAATAGCAAGAAGAGATAAGAAAGTCTTCTTCAGCGATCAATGCAAAGAAATAGAGGAAAAGAACAGAATGGGAAAGACCAGAGATCTCCTCAAGAAAATTAGAGATACCAAGGGAACATTTCATGCAAAGATGGGCTCGATAAAAGACAGAAGGGGTATGGACCTAATAGAAGCAGAAGATATTAAGAAGAGGTGGCAAGAATACACAGAAGAACTGTACAAAAAAGATCTTTATGACCCAGATAATCATGATGGTGTGATCACTCATCTAGAGCCAGACATCCTGGAATGTGAAGTCAAGTGGGCCTTAGAAAGCATCACTACAAACAAAGCTAGTGGAGATGATGGAATTCCAGTGGAGCTGTTTCAAATCCTGAAAGATGATGCTGTGAAAGTGCTGCACTCAATATGCCAGCAACTTTGGAAAATTCAGCAGTGGCCACAGGACNCAGTTGAGTTCAGTTCAGTTGCTCAGTTGTGTCCAGCTCTTTGGGACCCTGTGGACTACAGCATGCCAGGCTTCCCTGTCCTTCACCAACTCCTGGAGCTTGCTCAAACTCATGTCCATTGAGTCAGTGATGTCATACAACCATCTCCTCCTCTGTCGTCCCCTTCTCTTCCTGCCTTCAACCTTTCCCAGGCTCAGGGTCTTTTCCAATGAGTCAGTTCTTTACATCAGATGGCCAAAGTATTGGATTTCAGCCTCAGCATCAGTCCTTCCAATGAATATTCAGGACCGATTTCCTTTAGGATTGACTTGTTTGATCTCCTTGCAGTCCAAGGGACTCTCTCAATATCTACTAGCCAAAAATGTCTGCATCTTTTTACAAAACTATTTAAAACAAAATTTGTGATCAATCTTTGTTTAAAGCTAAATACTAGAAAAAGAAGGGTGGGCTTCCCAGGTGGCTCACTAGTAAAGAATCTACCTGCCAATGCAGGAGACATGGGTTCAATCCCTGATCTGAAAAGATTCCACGTACCACAGAGCAACTAGGCCAGCGTACCAAACTATGGAGTCTGAGTTCCAGAAACCACAGTCCACAGCTACTGAGCCCATGGGCCAACTGTTGAAGCCTGTGAGCCTTAGAGGCTGTGCTCAACAATAAGAGGAGTCACCACAATGAGGAGCCTGCACACCACCCCTGGAGAATAGTCCCCCATCTCTGCCTTCACAGAAATGAACACCCAGCACAGCCAAAATAGATAAGAGGCATGTGGGATCTTAGTTCCCCAACCAGGGATTGAATCTGCACTCCCTACCCGGGAAGCGTGGAGTCTTAAAACACTGGATTGTCAGGAAAGTCCCTGCTATTCATCTTTGCTAACCATTCTTTTTATTCCTATTGATGTAAAAATCTGTTCCTATGTTACATATATTATTATATAATGTATTTGTTATTATATAGTAATATAACTACTGTGCTAAACATTGCTCCTGGTAAATGGTTCCTGTATCTGTAAGAGTTTTCTCCTTATCCATCCCCATGAGCGATTTCAGTGATTCTCAGGTTTTCCACAATAATTAATTAATTTGCTCATAAATTCTAACCCACTCTTATTATCTGCTATAGTATATCAATCCTAGGGTTCAAAATGGTGTCACCTGAGTTTTGGAGACATTTAGTTGACTTCTCAGAACTGAGCTGAAGACAGAAGTTGATCTTCTGTCTTTGATTCAGTGAAGAAGTTGATCTTCATCCTTTGAAGGATGCTTTCAAACTAAAGAGGCAGAACTTTGGAACTTCTGCCTTTGGCGTTGGCTGAGTTACCCTTCCCTGTTCCTTAGAGATGACAATGACTATGAGACTCCACATACGGCACTGGGGAAGCCGTGAATCTCAAGTGAGGATCACCCAGCATTCCAAAGGTCACTTACAATATTGTGTTTTTACTTCAAAGAGAAGCACTGTTTGCTCCTCTGTGTTTCTGGGAACTGGATCAGAATGATGTATTCAGGCAGCGATACCCAGCTGTCAAAAGGAGAGCATCTGTCTCATAGTGACGTACAAGTCTTCCAGGTCTTTACCGAAGTGCTGCCTTAACGTTTATCTGCAACAGGGACTATGGAGAACATGTACTACTCTTTGAATGTTTACATTGCAGAACTATTTGGAGATTAAAACAGGTGTCTAAAATGTATGTTAAGTCCTTAACAACAACAGGTAACCTGTGAAAGTTTTGCAAAGAGAACTATGTCATGATCTTGAGAAATATCTTTGTTGGAAAATTAGATTCCTTTCTCCAAATTCAATGAGCAACTTCTTCAGTGATGTGGTCCTCTGGAATATACAGAAGGACATGACTTTTCCAAAGAAATATTATTGATCAAAGGGCTCAACTTCTCTGTTCCATAGAGTAAGAATTGCTTTTATGTTCTGGACTTAACAAAGACCAGAAAAGTATGAATCCATATGGATAGCTCTTAAGTGTACCTGCTTTAATATCTTGTGAGATCACATACCAACATTAACAGATATCACTTGTAAAATATGCCAGCTCTGTGTCTGGCTTATATCCTTGTAATAACTCAAGACTTTCATGCGCCATACCCCGTTAGCAATTCCTTCTTCATTTCACCTCACACTTCTCATCTCTATTGGAAATACAGTGATAATTTCATGTTCAAAAGAGCTAGAGGCCTAACCACTATGCAAAATTTCAAAACCATCTTTGACAAGATGGGAATATGACACATGTGAAGCACCCCAAAGCACCATTTGTCTTGGCAAACACAACACATTTGTGATTTTAGAACCCAAGTAACCCATAAACAAACAAACAATTCCAAAGAAAAGAAAGATTAAAAAAAAAACTGAACTTACTGTCTCTAACTGTATTTATTCTAGGAAGGAACAAAAGATCAATGTAAGTTGTCATCTTCCTTGATAAAATCCTGCCTTAGAAAAGTGAATTACAAGACCCCACTGAGTCTGACATGCAATGGGGTAATGAAAACACTTTGGTTCTAGAGAATTACAGTACAGTACACAGTGCTCACAAACAGAATGAATAATTGAAATCCAGGGCTTTTATGCTTCAATGGAAAAAAAAAACAATATTTCATGGCACATAAACTTATTCAGCTTATTTGCATGAAGGGAGGATGATCAAAGCACTGTCCACAGGAAAATAGTGATGGTACCTTGATTTAAGTGTGGTGAGCATTCATAAATATTCTTAGGAAGCAAGATATACCTACATTTAATCAGCACTTATTAAAATTTTATTCCCTATAGTTATTAAACAGGATCTGTGGTATAAAAACATAATTACAAAAATCAGATTTGAGCTCATTTGACAACAGAAGGGTTTTATGGTGACCTATCTCCAAATGTTCCTATTTGTAATTAAATGCAGCGATCAGCAGTAAGGATTTTGAAGCTGTTTTAGTAGTTCCGCTATTCTGCTTAACATGTGGCACCCGTAATAATTAAAATGATACTAACACATGCACAATTTTATGGCCCTTATGGTGCAACCCATTATGCCAAATAAGGGCCTCTGTTTTCACAGCATACTGCACATGGTCTCATTACACCCACTTTTCTTTTCCTGTCTTCACACTAACAACTGTTAAAGTGAATCAACACACGAAACGTACTATAACAGCTTAGTGTTTATGATATGTGTGCTGTTAGTCAGTGAACAGGAAAATCTAAACATTTACTGTTTATGTAAAGAATAGCGTTAGTGTTAGCGAATTGCTCGGGTCTGCTTACTTTATTATCTAGATCACAAACGTAATGATGGGTTTCAATGGCATCTATATTTTCGCTTTGTTTTGTTTTTCAATGCAGATGTCTATAAAGCCAGAAGAATTTAGCATTTACATATCTTAGAGGATTTCTTCTCAACCGTATCATAATTTAGGGATCACTTTTAAAAAGATAGATAATTCAGTATGTGTCATTCCCTTACAAAAAAAAGAAAAGAAAAAGAAGAAGAAGAAGAAGAGTGAAAGATTTAAAGTTATTTGGAGGTGATTTCCTTCACAACATCCTGAGGCTGGATCTGGTTTACCTAAGATTTTAAAAAGCTATCAACCATTTTTATGCAGTACCATAGTAAAATTTACAAGAAGCTGGGAATTTGAGATCAGTGCAATTTTTATCATGAATAATTTTGTAATTAAGGAGCTCCTCAAAGATCTCCTACACTCATTTTACAGTCATCAGTTCCGAATGGCGTTCAGTCTTTTTGTTCTGGGACACGATCCAACGTAGGTCCCATTGGTAAAACACCAATGGATTGGCAAGATCTCATGTCTGCATTTTCCACGGCTATTTTTTGAACATTAGTCGAAACTTCGGATAAAGAATAACATCCCTTCTTTCTTTTTTTTCTTTCCAAGTCCAACTCAAGTCCATCCATTTAGGAATTTTGCCGTATTGGCTCTAGCCGCACATCAACTGAGCTGAGTAGACCTTGAATGTTAACGACTTAATAGCGCAATTGATTGCAAAGATACAAAAGAAAAATGTTCACAGATTGCAGCCTTCACATGGTTTGGCTCTGAGATCTCATCAACAGTGTGACGTCGACCGGTAGAGAACCATGTGGATGCTGTATGAGAACCATGCGCTCGTTACAGAACTGTGAAAATTTGTGGGACTCCAAAATGAAAATTACCAGCCAGGAAAAAAAAAAAGAAAGACAGCAAGACATGTCGTGGTTGAGGGAAAGCAGCTTGAGACAGACCTAACACATTCTTCAATACAAGCTTCTTAGGAGAAAGACTAGGAACATTGACTATTATGTAAATATCACCACAGGTTCAACAAAATCTGTCAGAACCCTAGCCACCCTGGACTCAGACTGTCACACTCACACAGCACCCGGGAAAGGATTTCATCCCTGTTAGGAGGCAGTCTTCAACCCTACTTACCAAAACAAAACCCACCAAAAATCCACCCTGTTCAACCATTAAAGAAGGCACAAGGCTTTCTGTCTGAACTTGAAGAAAGTTGTACCCGCCATCCATATTCTTGGATTAAAACAAGCGTCTGTGATCAGCATTAGTATTTACTACCCTATGATCAAAAACAAATAACCCACTTTGTTTGTTTCTTACTGCAAATGAATTAAATTAGCAGCCATTAGGAGGACTCGCTGTTTATATCCTTGTTTCAGCAGTGGTAGTATTTGAAGTTTCCTGCGGTAAGTTCATTACTCGTATTTTGTCCAGAATTAGTGAAGCGTGCTGAAAATTGCTAATGACAGATGTTTCTCCACTCTGTCACACTTCTTGTATCATTTGATTTGGAAAGCAACATACGGTGTTCTGCTCTATCAGTATGTCACAGACTGTCTGTAAACAGCTGGAGACTTTATTTTGGGGGGCTCCAAAATCACTGCAGATGGTGACTGCAGCCATGAAATTAAAAGACGCTTACTTCTTGGAAGAAAAGTTATGACCAACCTAGATAGCATATTCAAAAGCAGAGACATTACTTTGCCAACAAACCCCATTTAGTCAAAGCTATAGTTTTTCCAGTAGTCATGTATGGTTGTGAGAGTTGGACTGTGAAGAAAGCTAAGCACCGAAGAATTGATGGTTTGGAACTGTGGTGTTGGAGAAGATTCTTGACAGTCCCTTGGACTGCAAGGAGATCCAACCAGTCCATTCTGAAGATCAGCCCTGGGATTTCTTTGGAAGGAATGATGCTAAAGCTGAAACTCCAGTACTTTGGCCACCTCATGCGAAGAGTTGACTCATTGGAAAAGACTCTGATGCTGGGAGGGATTGGGGGCGGGAGGAGAAGGGGACGACAGAGGATGAGATGGCTGGATGGCATCACGGACTCGATGGACGTGAGTCTGAGTGAACTGCGGGAGTTGGTGATGGACATGGAGGCCTGGCGTGCTGCGATTCATGGGGTCACAAAGAGTCGGACCCGACTGAGCAACTGAACTGAACTGAACTGAACTGAATGTATGAATTTAAAAACAAACTTTGGACTTTAATCATTAACAAAATCACTGTTTTAAAGCTTCCTTTTTTTTTTTTTCAACCGTTTGATCTTCAATGTTAAACAATAATAGATTGTCAACCATTATTTTCCCATAGTATTCTTTATGTTTTAATATCTGTTTTGAAATGTAGGGAAAGAATGTTGTACTATAGACACAGTAATGGAAATTGTCAAAGATAAAATTAGTAAGGAGCCACTTTAGGAAAAACTAGCACTCAGATAATTTACTATTATCCCAGAAAATTGATTTTTTTTTTACTTTACTTTTAATAAAATTACACAAAGCAATAACTGGTAATGATTTCCATGTCTAGTGAAGATAATTTTTTCATCTTCACAATAAAGTTTTCATCCATGTAAATTAATGGGACTAGAATCAGAAATTTAAGGAATTAATCAACCTGATTTGTTGAAAGTTGCCAAAGTTCAGGGAGCAATTGGCAAATCAGACAAAGCTGAGAGGGAAAGAATTTGATATTTCAGATTTCAGTGCCATTTTGGCTATAGAAGTTTTTTGAACTGAAAAACATGATAAATCTTGAAAGAACAATTTTCACCTAGGCTTTATCTTGACAGGCATTGTTGACAAGTAAATGAATACATGATTCTGACAAAGATTTCTTCATTCTTATTGCTAAAATGCAGTGAACTATCAGAGTCATCTGCTGCTAAGATAGCTCTTAGTCTGTTAGTCCCTGTTACTACTAACAGAGATTTTTCTATTCTCAAAGACCAATCATGTTCAAAACCTTTTCAAGGAACACCTGACTTCCCAAAAGATATATTTATGCTTTTTTCATGCAGTAAAATAACAGAGGCATGACATAACTTTTTCCCAAAGACCTGCACAATACTAAATACATTTATTTCACTTTAAATTTTTCACTAACCAAAAAATTCTGACTTACAAAAGACAAATTTGACCTGCTCAGTAATGTTATTTAGTGATAGATGTCTAGATTTTATTTACTGTAATTTGGTCTTCCAACTGGTTAGCTACATAGATGATAGGTGAAATTTACAGTGACTCAAGCATTTCACAGAATAACATATAAAGTTCTCAGATTATTGGAATAAAATGTAGATCTGCTTTAAATCTATACCTACTCTATTCTTGTAAAAGCTAGTGACAAAATACATATGCCAATAGTGTGGGGTTCCCTGGTGGCTCAGTTGGTAAAGGATCTGCCTGCAATGTGGGAGACCTGGGTTTGATCCCTGGGTTGGGAAGATCCCCTGGAGGATGTATGGCAACCCACTTCAGTATTCTTGCCTGGAGAATCCCCACAGACAGAGGAGCCTTGTGGGCTACAGAGAATCGCAGAATCGGGCACAACTGAGTGACTAAGCATATTTCAATAGTGTGATATTGCAGCCAAACTGTTAAGAAAATCTGGCCAAGTTTGATTCTACTCAAGAACAAATTTCCATTTTCAAAAGAGAAAACAGTAACCATCAAAATTATTAAAATGTTCTATACATATAGACCCTTTATAGCTAGTGGACTCCAGTGTACCTCAGGCCTGAATTAAGTTATTCTCCTTTAAAAAATAGATTTAGATCAATCAATTCATACTGGAAATAAAGGGATTAATTCCATTAAAAACAAAAAGAACAGTATCAGAAATAAGAACATTTCCACTGGAAGCAAAGCAAGTATTTTTCACGATTCAGGAAAGAGAGTGGATGTCACTGTTCTGACGATAAAAAGGGAAATCTAACCAAGAACAAATGACCTACAGAATCACCCTCTCACACATACTCAAAATATTGTTTGACCATGTCTGGACATCTCATGGCCCAAGCAAATTGACCTATGGATAAGCAAGCTGTGGCATATATACACAATGGAGTATTACTCTGCCATTAAAAAGAATAAATTTGAATCAGTTCTAATGAGATGGATGAAACTGGAGCCTATTATACAGAGTGAAGTAAGCCAGAAAGAAAAACACCAATACAGCATACTGACACATATATATGGAATTTAGAAAGATAGTAATGATGACCCTGTATGTGAGACAACAAAAGGACACAGACATA
>SJYV01046975.1:258064-320269 GCA_006410875.1 Neotragus pygmaeus
TTGCAGTCCAAGGGACTCTCAAGAATCTTCTCCAACACCACAGTTCAAAAGCATCAGTTCTTCGGCGCTCAGCCTTCTTCACAGTCCAACTCTCACATCCATACATGACCACAGGGAAAAACCATAGCTTTGACTAGACGGGGTTTGTTGGCAAAGTAATGTCTCTGCTTTTGAATATGCTATCTAGATTGGTCATAACTTTTCTTCCAAGGAGCGTCTTTTAATTTCATGGCTGCAATCACCATCTGTGGTGATTTTGGAGCCCCCAAAAAATAAAGTCTGACACTGTTTCCACTGTTTCCCCATCTATTTGCCATGAAGTGATGGGACCAGAGGCCATGATCTTCGTTTTCTGAATGTTGAGCTTTAAGCCAACTTTTTCACTCTCCACTTTCACTTTCACCAACAGGCTTTTTAGTTGCTCTTCACTTTCTGCCATAAGGGTGGTGTCATCTGCATATCTGAGGTGATTGATATTTCTCCCAGCAATCTTGATTCCAGCTTGTGTTTCTTCCAGTCCAGCATTTCTCATGATATACTCTGCATATAAGTTAAATAAGCAGGGTGACAGTATACAGCCTTGACATACTCCTTTTTCTATTTGGAACCTTCTGTTGTTCCATGTCCAGTTCTAACTGTTGCTTCCTGACCTGCATACAGAGTTGTCAAGAGGCAGGTCAGGTGGTCTGGTATTCCCATCTCTTTCAGAATTTTTCACCATTTATTGTGATCCACACAGTCAAAGGCTTTGGCATAGTTAATAAAGCAGAAATAGATGTTACAATGGAGGTTGTCTTGTTCAGGCTTTATAAGTAGGGGAGGAGGCCTCTGATTGACTTCTGAACCCTGCCTGGACCACACCCCTGACTGCAAGCACACCAACTGTTATCACAAAATCAAGCATCACTTTAAATAAGAAAGAGGGTGGGTCTTGGAATCTCAAGCCCTGGAAGCCTGGCCCACCCTCCAGGGTCTAAGACTTTTATAACTAATGAGGTAAAACAAACAGCACTGTAAAAGTTAAAGGAAAACCAGAGATGAATTTTTGCATTATAAATGCAAAATGGGATTATAAATGGGAGTCCCCAAAACTGCAATTTGAAGTCTCACCCGTGGGGTGGACATATCACCTCCGACCCTTTCCCAGTTGGGACTCAGATTGCTATTAACAACGGACTTTGCAGCACTGTTCAAGTCTGGATATGCTGCTGCTGCTGCTAAGTTGCTTCAGTCATGTCCGACTCTGTGCGACCCCACAGACGGCAGCCCACTGGGCTCCGTCATCCCTGGGATTCTCCAGGCAAGAACACTGGAGTGGGTTACCATTTCCTTCTCCAATGCATGGAAGTGAAAAGTGACAGTGAAATCACTCAGTCGTGTCTGACTCAGCGACCCCACGGACTGCAGCCTACCAGGCTCCTCCATCCATGGGAGTTTCCAGGCAAGAGTACTGGAGTGGGATGCCATTGCCTTCTCCATAGTCTGGATATAGGTCAGCCCAATTTGGTGATGTAAACACTGTTACTTATCTCTATTGTTTCTATTCTTTTCTTTAATTGTATATTGAAATTGTCAAATAATCTTTTATGAAAAATTGAAATTGTTTATTTGTCAGTAATGAATGTTTTCTTTTGTCAACAAATCCTTTGAACCTAAAATGAAAGTAAAACCTTTGACAAAACATCTGACATAAAAATTATTGAAACTAAAAGAATGGAAAAGATTTCACAAATAAAAGCAATAGGAAAATGAAACTGGAAGAGTTATAATTATTAGACAAATAGGCCTTAAGACAATAAGGCTTCCTAGAAACAAAATGTGTTCCTACTGTTAAAAGGGACAGTTGGAAAGAAAGATATAAAAAAGGTAAATTTGTATGCATCAAATAACACAGTTTCAAAATACAGAAATAAAAACTTGCAGAATTGAAAAGGAGAATAAGACAAATCCACAGAGTGTGATACTTTTAACACAATTCTCTTAGTTACTAATAGAATAACTGTGGAAAAATACTAACAGAGAAGATTTGAATATTCATTCATAAATTTGGGGCTTCCCTGGTGGCTCAGACAGTAAAGAAGCTGCCTGCAATGCAGGAGACTTGGGAGACCCAGTTTCAATACTTGGAGAAGGGAATGGCTACCCACTCCAGTATTCTTGCCAGGAGAATTCCATAGACAGACAAACCTGGCGAGCTACATACAGCCCATGGGATCACAAAGAGTCAGACATGATTGAACAACTAACACTTATATACACTGATGATTAATAAATTTGACGTAATAGACATATTTAAAGCATTGTATTCAACAAATAAGAATATGCACACTTTCAAAGTGCATTTGGAACATGCAAAATTGAAGCTATGCTAGGCCATGTAGTAAGTAATTGCTCTCTGACTACAGTGGAATTAAGCAAGAACTCAGTAAGAAAAAAATAAGTTTTAAACCCTAGTCTATTTATTATCTCCAAAACTTCTAAATAACTGAGTCAAAGAGAAAATCACAATAAATATCAGACAATTTTTAAACTGTGATAATTAAAATATATCAGGAATATGTGAAATGGACTAAAATAATTCTTAAGAGGAAATTTTATAGCCTTAAATACATATTTAGATAAAAAAGACTAAAGTCAATGATGTATATACCAATGTAAAGAATTTAGAAAAATAGCAGAAATTAAACAAATAAAAAAGAAAAAATATTTTTTAAACAGAGGCTAATAAAAAATTTTAAAAAGTCAAACAGTTCTTTGAAAAAAAATAAAATGTGTGAATCTCTAGCACAGCCAATTAAAACATGAGAAAAAAGTCACAAATAATCACTACAGGAAGGAAAATGGGGACATCAGTACAAATGCTGGAGTCATTAATAAAATAAATAATAATGAGAGATTACTAACAACCTTTTGTCAGTGAAAATGTAGATGAAATGCTCAAATCCTAGAAAAACACAATATGCCAAAACCGATGTAAGAATAAATACAATGAATAGTCTTATATGTATTAAAGAAATTCAATCCAAAATTTTGAACCCTCCCAAAAGACAAAATATACCTCCAGGTTCAAATTACCCAACAGATGAAGTTAAGAAAGAAACAGCACCAAGTTCTTTCAGCGAATCAAAAACAGAGAAAACAAGTAGCAACTCAGTTATGAAGTCGTCATAATTTTTAGACCAAAAGCTGACAAGGAAGTTGTAAGAAAGAAAACTACAGGTGAGTCTCTGTCAAAAACACAGATGTAAAAGTTTAAACAAAGTATTGTCTTCTGCATTGCAGGCAGGTTCTTTACAATCTGAGCCACCAGGGAAGCCCTATAAAATATTAATCAATATATAAAAAGTATTTGACCAAGATGGGGGTTTTGCTAGGAATTCAAAGGTGGTGTTACATTTGAAAAATCAATAAATATAATTTATTATATTATAGAACAGAGTACAAAAAGAATGTTATAGTATATTCAAGAAAAATATTTGATCATTTTAAAAACCCATTTAGGATTTAAATAAATAGTCATTTAAAAAAGCCAAAACCAGAAAGCATTTCCTCACTTTGAATCTGGGCTGGTCTTTGTGACTTTCTTGACCAGTAGAAGATGGTAGAAGCTACTCTAGGACTTTTAGGCTTGAAACTTCCACCCAACGTTTCCTGAATGCTACCATCTAATTTCAACATTCCTGAGACCACCATGCTGGAGAGGACATATATATGTGCCGTGGTGAATAATCCTAAATGAGCCCAGCCTTCTAGCCATCCCTACCAAGAAGATACATGTGAGAGAAACCATCTACCAGCTGAATATCTCAAATTCAAATCGACCTTCATCAATATCATGTGAAACAAATGAATTTCTCAGGGTTATGGGCCTTCCTGGTGGTTCCGTCAGTAAAGAATCCACCTGCAGTGTGGGAGACCTGGGTTGGATCCCTGGGTTGGCAAGATCCCCTGGAGGAGAGCATGGCAACTCATTCCAGTACTCTGGCCTGGAGAATCCCCATGGACAGAAGAGCCTGGCAGGCTGCAGTCTATGGGGTTATGGAGAGTTAACATGAATGAGAGACTAAGCGCACACACACATGTTCACTAAAAGTATAGCAATTGATGAAAAGTCAAGTGTATCTTGATGGGCTGATAAACGTTACCGATCACTTTCTGATTAGCTGTGTAAGATGAGATGTCGGAAACAGCTATAACTACACAGATCATCTATTTCCTTCACTAGAACAAAGTTAGAAAACACTTTGTATAAAATCTCAGATTGTAAATATTTTAGGCTTTGTGGGTCAAGAGGCCAAAATGGATACTATATATAAATTATATAGAAGGGAGAAAACAAGCTTATAAAAAATTTTATTCAAAATATGGGAATTCCATGGTGGTCCAGTGGTTAGGACTCTGTGCTTCCATTGCCAAAGACCTGAGCTCAGTCCCTGGTCAGGGAACTAATATCCTATAAGCTGTGTGGAACAGCAAAGAAATAAAAACATCATAATATTAACTGAGTATAATTTTTTGTAATACAGGTCTTCTAACGAGATGAATGGAATTCTTTTGCCAGTGACTGCTGAAATAGGGGTCAAAATTAGTGTGTCCTGTCATCAAATAAATTGCTAACATTGTTCTATAAAAAATACTCTCATTTCTCAGGCGATACAAAAACAGACAGCAGGAAGATTTGGCTCACAGTCTGTAGTTTGCTGGGCTTCCCAGGTGGCACAATAGTAAAGAATCCATCTGATTGTGTGGGAGATGCAGGAGACTACAGTTCAAACCCTGGGTTGGGAAGATCCCCTGAGGAGGAAATGGCAACACGCTCCAGTATTCTTGCCTAGGAAATCCCATGGACAGAGGAGCCTGGTGGGCTACAGTCATGGCGTTGCAGAGTAGGACACAACTGAGCATGCACGTAGCTGCTGTAGTTTGCCAATGCCTGCGTTTCAAGACAAAAGAGCTGAATACTTTCTCTGAAGCTTCTCTGCAATTAGGTGAAAGCACAGAGCCAGTCTGTTGCTGTTTTATATGTTCTTCTGTTGGTTTGGAGCAGAGCAGGGCAGATCTACAAAGACGAGTTGGGTAACTTTATGTGATTACTGAGATATATGGGTAGAGGAACAAGAAAATTTTTCCTTCAGGCTTTTTTTTACATTTCTTACATTTCTTGAAAAGCCTCTTTTAGAAATCCTCCCCATCTCTCAGGCATAGAGNGTTGCTGTTTTATATGTTCTTCTGTTGGTTTGGAGCAGAGCAGGGCAGATCTACAAAGACGAGTTGGGTAACTTTATGTGATTACTGAGATATATGGGTAGAGGAACAAGAAAATTTTTCCTTCAGGCTTTTTTTTACATTTCTTACATTTCTTGAAAAGCCTCTTTTAGAAATCCTCCCCATCTCTCAGGCATAGAGTCTTAGAGTTGGCTCTATCTCCAATTTGGGGGATAATTTGTGCCTTAAGATTCAGGGGACTCATACTCCAGCTATAAAAATCTCTCTGTAGCCAAATTTAGGCATCTTTACTATAAAAAAAAATTTTTTTTTCAATCTCAATCATTTAAGTTGTGATTAAAATTTCTTTTAATTTAATTAAAATAGAGAACAGTCTGAGCAAGTATACTCTCAATACCTTCAGGACAGCCCTAGATATCAATTTCCATCTCTTCCTCTACGTGCATGTCAATGCCTCCTTGATTACAGGAAGTGTATTGCTAAGAAGCACATTGTACTGGATCTAAGACAAAAACAACACCATCAGTGTAAACAGTTATGTCGTATAGTTATTTCCTACCTGCAATTAACCAAGGGGTTTTTCTTAAAACCCAATAGACACCATGTGGAGAATAATGTGATTTGAGATGAATCAACATTCTTAGAAAACTTACAGTAACTCCTACTAAAAATTGTACACTATCATTAAACCAGTTGACGTGACCCCAGCAAACACGTTTTAGACAACCAAATTCAGTTAATTTACAATGCCACAGAACTATGTTGGGGGGAAAAAAAGCATTTTAACTGGCATTACTAAGTATCCTTCCATTCTCCCATTTTAGTTTTTTGATGAAAAGATTCATTTTGCCGCACTATTACTACTATTTGGGATTTGAGAACTAAATTATTTCAAAAATTTAGTAGCACAATTTTTCTAGAATGATACAGTGGTATATAAGATACAGAAACGTATAAGGTACAAAATTAGCAAATATTTATGCAAACAAATAAACTAAAAGTGGAATTTCTTCATTTCTTTCTATGCCTGGAAATTCAAAGTCACTTATACCTATTTGTCCTTCAAANACAGTGGTATATAAGATACAGAAACGTATAAGGTACAAAATTAGCAAATATTTATGCAAACAAATAAACTAAAAGTGGAATTTCTTCATTTCTTTCTATGCCTGGAAATTCAAAGTCACTTATACCTATTTGTCCTTCAAACTCTTGATATAGTGTTTTGTCAGGTATTAAGGCCTTCTAATAAGTGAGTTGGCATTCCCAGGTGGTGCTTCTGGTAAAGAACCTGCCTGCCAGTGCAGGAGATACAGGAGACGAGGGTTTGATCACTGGGTTGGGAAGATCCTCTGGAGGAGGACATGGCAACCCACTCCAGTATTCTTGCCTGGTGAATCCCATGGACAGAGGAGCTTGGAGGGCTACAGTCCATGTGGTCACAAAGAGTCGGACATGACTGAAGCAATTAGCACTTATGAATGAGTGAGTTATCATGTGTGCGTGTCTTACCTCCCTTAGCAGGGACTTTCCAGGGCCCAGGTCCACATTTTTCCATCTGTGGCACTAGAATAATATGGGTCAAATTAGGTTGATTAAATCACCAGCTCCAGTGAGTTCCCACCATCCTGAGCATTCCCAGTTTGCTGACAGGGCGAGGGAAAGACTGTTTCTACAGGATTACATCTTGGCTGCAGCTGACTTAACTTTGGGGTGGGTCTTTTCTCTGGAACATACCAGTTAGGACTCTAAAGGAACATAGCATGTTTTGCTCACCTGCCATGTTAATATGCCATCCTCTTTTTATTGAAACAGCTTCTCCTATGAGAACAATAAGCTTTTCAAAATGTTTTGCTGTGAGTTATTTTTTTTATTTTTGCTTGTTTGTTGTCTTGTTTTTGCCTCCACAAAGATGCATTCATATCTGTAAGCCTGACAATTCCTAAGAGCACAAGAGAATCTGTTTACTTCTAAAGGGCCAATTCATCAGAAGGCTTGTTAGCCGCTGGCTTTATTTGTTACCTGGGAATGGAATTGAGAAACTGCACAATGATGACTGCCTTTCATAAAGAGACACAAGCATGCTCCATAATTTTATTTACCATTTCCACACTACATTAGGATTTTTCCATTTGCCTCGGTGTGCTCTAGGAAGGATGGCCTAGCCTTAAAAGTAATCACACATGGCAAAAGAAGTTCTTTGTCAATCATTTGATTTTTAAGTGAATTTTATTTGCAGTATCTGGAGTATCTCACTCTGCTCTGAATTTTCCCAAAGCAATTTATTTGCATCTTTTATGAGCTTTACTACGTGTTGATATAGATGGTCAGCAGACACAGGGAAAATGCTTAATATTGTTAATTATTAGAGAAATGCAAATCAAAAGTACAAGAAATATCACCTCACGCTGGTCAGAATGGCTATCATCAAAAAGTCTACAAACAGGAAATGTTGCAGAAGGTGTGGAAAAGAGGGAGCCCTCCTACGCTGTTGGCAGGAGTGCAAATCAGTGCAGCCATTATGGAGAACGGTATGGCAGTTTCTTAAAAAACTAAAATCAGAGCTACCATATGTCCAGAAATCCACTCCTGGGCATATATCTGGAGAAAACTCTAATTCAAAATGATATGTGCAAGTATATACCATATGTGCATACATCATTCATATATATATATGAATAACTGAATCACTTTGCTGTACACTTGAAACTGATACAACTTTGTGAATTATACTTCAATTAAAAATTCATATGTTGAAGTCCAAGTCTCTAGTACCTCATTTATGGCTGTATTTGGAAATGGGGTCTTTAAAGAGGTAATTAAGGTATAATGAAGTCACTAGGGTGGAACTTAACTCAATATGAACTCAGTTTCTCAGTTGTGTCCGACCCTTGGCAGCCCCATGGACTGTAGCCCTCCAGCCTCCTCTGTCCATGGAATTTTCCAGGCAAGAATACTTAAGTAGGGTCCCTATTAGAAGAGATTAGGATGCAGACATGCAGAGAAGGAAGGCCATGTGAAGGCACAGGTTGAAGACAACCATTTCCAAGCCAAGGAAAGAAGCCTTAGGGAAAAAAAAAAAAAAAAACACACAGCTCTATCAACACCTTGATCTTGGACTTCCAGCCTCCAGAACTGTGAGAAAATGATGTCTGTTGTTTAAGCTGCCAGTCTGTGGTACTTTCTTATGGGAGCTCTAGAAAACAAATATAGTACGCCACCTTGGGTAATAGTTATTTATGCATATAAACTAGCCGCTGGGCTTCCCAGGTGGCTCAGTGATAAAGAATCCGCCTGCCAATGCAGGAGATACAGGTTTGATCTTAGGTCAGGAAGATCCCCTAGAGGAGGAAATGGCAACCCACTCCAGTATTCGTGCCTGGAGAATTCCATGACCGAGGAACCTGGTGGGCTACATACAGTCCATGGACTCACAAAAAGTCAGACACAACTGAGCATAAACACGTACATGAACTCCTAAGGATTAACCTCATGAATCCTTTGGAAACAAAGCCCATGACATAAACATTTATGTCCTCTATGTTCCTTTACAAACAGTACATATTTAGTAAAAATAAACTCAATGAATATATTTATTATTTATAAAATATAGAAATGGTACAAGATTTATCTAGAAAAATATTTTGAAACAAGCTTAGAAATATACTTTTTAAAAGGACATTTACTATTTAAACACAGTACTAAGGAAAAGGGTTTAAATGTATTATTATCTTTTACAATGAATAATACCTTTTATCATGTTAAGACCTTGAGAGGGATTCAATATATGCGATAATTATATTAGNGCTTAGAAATATACTTTTTAAAAGGACATTTACTATTTAAACACAGTACTAAGGAAAAGGGTTTAAATGTATTATTATCTTTTACAATGAATAATACCTTTTATCATGTTAAGACCTTGAGAGGGATTCAATATATGCGATAATTATATTAGTTTCTAATTAGTTTCTAATAACAAATTAGTGGCTTAAAACAACATGAATTTATTCTTTTACAGTTAAGGCTTCCCTGGTGGCTCAGAAGGAGACCAAGGTTCAATCCCTGGATTGGGAAGATCCCCTGGAGAAAGGAATGGCCACCCACCACAATATTCTTGCCTGAAGAATCCCATGGACAGAGAAGCCTAGCAGGCTACAGTCCACGGGGTCGCAAAGAGCTGGACATGACTGAGCGACTTCCATTCCACTCCACAGTTCAAGAAGTCAGAAGCCTACAATCAAGATGTTGGAAGTACCAGTTCTTTATGGAGGCTTTAGGAGAGAGTCCATTTACTTTCCTTATCCAGCTTCTAGAGGCTGCCTGCATTCTTAGGCTTCTGGCTCCTTCCTCAGTGTATGAAGGGTATCCCTCTGACCTCTGGTTCTGTTAACACAGCTCCAGCTTCCCTGGTGGCTCAGAGGGTAAAGCATCTGCCTGATGTGGGAGACCCAGGTTCAATCCCGGGGTCAGGAAGACCCCCTGGAGAAGGAAATGGCAACCCACTCCAGTATTCTGGCCTGGAGAATCCCATAGACAGAGGAGCCTGGTGGGCTACTGTTCATAAAGTCACAAAGAGTTGGACACAGCTGAGCCACCACCCTTTCTTTCTTTTCTTTGCCTCTCCTTATAAAAATTCTTGTGATTACATTGGACCCACCCAGATAATCCATTATTACCGCTCCAGTTAAAAATCTTTAACTTAATCACACATCTGCTATGTTTCTTTAACCATGTAAGGTAACAACATACTCATAGGTTCTAGGAATTATACATGTTCCTCTTTGAAGGTGGGTTCCCTGGTGGCACTAGTGATAAAGAACCGGCCTGTCAGTGCAGGAGACGTAAGAGACAAGGGTTTGATCCCTGGGTCAGGAAGATCCCCTGGATGAGAGCATGGCAACCCACTCCAGTATTCTTGGCTGGAGAATCCCATGGAGAGAGGAGCCTGGAGGATGTGCCTGCTGCAAACTTGGGCAGGCTCTGGGTCTAGTAATGCTGTAATGGAGGCAAGTGAAGAGGCCAAGACAGCCTCAGGGGACTGCACAGAAAAGGAAGGGAAGAAGGGAACTTGTGATGAAGTGAGTACCAAAACAGGCAGCTGGACAGGCTGAGGGCTAGTGTGTAAAAAGACATGTCACACTCTGGTGTGGTCTAACCACAAGGAAGCAAAGGTTATTCCCAGTTTCCATTAAGCTCTCTATCACCATAGGTTAACTTTCAGTTTGTTTAGTGAGATGGAGATATGAAAAGTATGTACCCGCTAAATTTGAAAATTAATTCCATTCAGACCACAACTTCTGGCTATCATTCCAGGTCCATGTCCTGAAAAGCATTTAACTGTACAGAGGTATCATTTTTAAAACACTATTTGATGTAGCTTAATTACTTTTAACAGTACTGCTGAGAAAGTGACACCATTAAATTTCAGAGATCTGTATATAATAATTGTATCCAATGTAGGAAGCATGAATTTTAATAATTTATTCAGAGATCATGATCAATTAGGTACCCTGAAGGGATGTTATGCAAATATAAAACAAGTAAAACTAGGTAAAAATCAGAGACATCACTTTGTTGACAAAGGTACATATAGTGAAAGCAATGGTTTTTCCACTAGTCATGTATGGATGTGAGAGTTGGACCATAAAGAAGGCTGAGCACCAAAGAATTAATGCTTTTGAACTGTGGTGTTGAAGAAGACTCTTGAGAGTCCCTTGGACAGCAAGGAGACCAAACCAGTCCATCCTAAAGGAAATCAGTCCTGAATATTCATTGGAAGGACTGATGCTGAAGCTGAAGCTCCAATACTTTGGCCATATGATGCTAAGAGCTGATTCATTGGAAAAGACCCTGATGTTGGGAAAGATTGAGGTCAGGAAAAGGAGATGACAGAGGATGAGACAGTGGGATGGCTTCACCGACTGGATGGACGTGAGTTTAAGCAAGCTCCGGGAGATGGTGAAGGACAGGGAAGTCTGGAGTGCTATACTCCATTTAGTTACAAAGAGTCGGACACAACTGAGCCACTGAACAACAACAACCAAGTAAAAACCAGAGCAATATTGGTTTTGAAAATCTATGGTGAATTTGGCTTTTTGTTGTTGTTTTTTTGTTTTGCCACAATTTCCCCAACTCATTCTCTTCCTAAATAAGTCCAACCTTATAGCCCTAGGAAGTAAACATACTTTATGAATCTCTTAGATCTTTTTTCTCTGACAAATGAATTAGGGATTGAATTGATTGCATCAACCACTCTGACTCTTGGGTTTTATGATTTTAAGTCTGTGTGTCCTCATTACCCACAGGGCAAAATCCCATTGTGGTGAATTTCATATAAGCTTTATAATTTTTAATCAAAATAAAATGTTCGATGGAAATTGAATACTAGAGTTCACATATTATGCCTACATAGCTTCAAGACAGAATAGCCAAAAGAGAAAGATTATTAAGAGAAAAGAAAAATCTTGGAACTCTTTATTAAAAAGGAAGGAACATCAATTTCCTTCTATTCCAATCTATTTTCTTACAAGCACCTGGATGCTGCCTGTGTAGTGGATGCTCTGGGAATTCAAGTGTATTTTCTCAGTAAGAGTTGAAATGTAAGTGAGGCAAGAAAGCAAAAATGGAAGAATGGTTATTAGTTGATGTTTTTGACAAAAGAATTGGAGAATCACATACCTCAATTATTTGCATCAATTATACAACACAAATAGCACACAAACAGGCTATTTTGACCATAGGTGACAAAGATCAAGAAGAGCATTTATAAAGCAGAGTGCAGAGCCCACAGAAAAATGTGAGCCATTAGTGGAAGCAGAGAAATAACTTTGTTATGGCAAACTCCTTTTTGTAACTGTTTCCTTATACCCACACATTTAACTCCAAATGCTCTCTTATCTGGCTGAGACCTTGCCTGGCCACCTGCACTGGGTACCCCTAGGACCCCCTGGCTGGGTGTAGAAAAGACCAAAGCGTGTTTGCAAAGAAGAACAGATGGGGGCATGTGACCATAGGCAGTTCTGTCTTCCCAGAACCAGCTTATTCTGGCAGAAGGGTTTAGAAAATGAGCTGAAGGAATTACTCTGTTGAGACAAAGCAAAAATGTCACCATTTCCTCTTTCACATGCATAAATGGAAGCTATAATCTTTTATTCTCTGTATTACAAACAGCCAGTAAACAAGTAGCAAATCTACAGTTTTCTATTAATATAGCTGAGAGTGACTTTCATTAGATTTCGTAGTTAATGAACTGGGTGTCTTGGAATTAGATGGGGGCAGGCATCTTTATTTCACTCAAGAATGTCTAAAATAAAACAAATTTAGCTATGGATGCTACTAAAATCCCTTCAAATACAAAATACCCCCGACCATTAACCAAAGTTTGACCCATGATGAAGACAATGATTTTACAGACAAAACAAATGCAAAATTTAAGTAATTACTTAATTATTTTTATTAAAGGCATCGTATGAGCCACTCAGATGCTCAGCGTTTGCTTTTCTTCTCTTTAAATCAGATACATAATGTGGAAAATCTAGGTAATTTCCCTTACCACATAGGCATTGTCAACTCAAAGGACATGAGTTTGAGCAAACTCTGGGAGACAGTGGACAGGGAAGCCTGGCATGCTGCCATTCATGGGGTCACAAAGAGTCAGACATGACTGAACAACTGAACAACAGCAAAGTAAGTCTGTAGTTTTTCAGGAAAAACTACGTTCTCTAGTGAGGTCCAAATTTAAAAAAAAATTCATTCATTCATTTTTCTGACTTGTTACTCATCACCTCATCACTGACCTCAGGGACAAGCTTGGCACCTTATTAAAGGACAGGTATTCTTCCTCATAGCAGCTATGCCAATTACAAGGGAAGCTAGAGAAAATAAAACTAAAAGGACACAGGCAATTGATCCTGAACATAGCAGCTCAGAATCTGCTTAAGGAGGCTGGGAGGCATAGCCACAGACAGAAATCCAAGTTGCTCAAACACTTTTGCAGCTTTGCAGTATCATAGCACTTTAGGTCTCAAACAGGTAGACTGACCTCCTAACACACAAGTGTGAACAAGGAGCAAGATCTAACTCCCTCATGGCCTGGCCTTCCCTGGTGGAGAGGTTTAAAGTGTCCAAGAAGAGAGATGAATGACATGTCCTGCAGGCAATTGCATGCCTGTGAATATTAGGTATTCATATATCTGTGGCTATGATTTCTTTAGAGAGTTTTAAATATTAGATATTCACATTATGAATTTTGTCCTTCTGAATGGAGTTTTTGAATCTGAATGAGAAGCAAGGTCTTCAAGTTTAAAAATTTAGAGTGGGAAACCTGAGTACAGCTAGGCTGTGTTTCTAAGGGCAGATCAATAGCCTTTCAAATCAACTGAAACAAGTGATGATCTTCTACGAGTGCTGAAGAGCTAATCTAAAACTCATGGCCATCAGATATCTGCATGAAGGAACAATAAAGCACTGTCATTGTGGAGGTCACCCTTCAAAGTCGCCAGCTTAACTTCACTCTTGACATAGCACATTGCTAATACTTAAACAGAAAAAGAGAGTTTTAATAATATTTTATAATTGCTTTTTATTTTTCTCTAAAATGGATTGAAATCTCCCTGTTATTTCAGTGTGTGTGTGTGTGTGTGTGTGTGTGTGTGTGTGTGTGTGTTTACTGGAAAAACTGAGCCCAGAAAGGTAAAAAAGATTGAATAAGAAATAATTTCTTCATCCCCAAACTGTTCTCCATGATGTCTAAGCACCTTCTGTCAAAACCAGTGAGTGAGATCACGAAGGGCAAATTGACTGAATTTTCCACTTCCATCCAGTCACCTGCTTCTGCTTGAAAGAGCTACCAGTGAATAGTATCAGTTATTTCATATGCAAAATGATACAAGCCTCAAGGTGTAATTTCAAAATTCCTTCTAAAGATAAGCCACAGTGCAACAAAATCTACAAATTATCTGCCGCTAAAACAAGGCAACAATTGCATTTTCTTCCATGTGACATCAGACAGAAATCACTCAAAGTAAGACATTAGCTCTGTGAAGTAACCCGATTATCTTAATTGTATAAGCCAAATGTTCATTTATTGCATTACAGAAGCAAAGCAGTAGGACTGTTGCTATACGCTCATAGGTCAATATGCCAGCTCCTTGGAGATGTTGATGTGGAAATGTAATAACTTCAAATCAGAAAGGTTGCCCAGCCTTTTACTGGAGAAGAAAAAAAGGGATTAATGCTTTGTATATATTTTCTCTACCATACCTGTTTAGCGCTCAGATATACTTTAAATTTCATTCAAAATTTTCCATAAAATTTTATGTGTAGCAGTCTATATATCCATAAAACTTAAAAAAAAGTTTCAGGTAATAATATACTAATGAGCTTTAAAGTTTCAAACAGCCAAAGGCATTTCCTATCACACACATGAATTTTTATCAACACTGTACTTGTTTTCATTGAAACGCTGGAAAAGCTGTTCTACTAAATTCTCCTCTTCAACATGCAATTTGCCTCTACTCATAACATGAGCTTTCCCCGTTATGCTGCAAGAAGCAAAGGTCCAATCTGGGAAAAGATTTCACAACATTTAAGCAGATGTTTAAACATCTGTTTCTGAGTAAACAAACAAAAAGTGAACAGGTTCATCAGGGAGATGCCCCATGTGAAAAATTAGCTTCCATCACATGACACTGTTTACTCTGTGTTGAGCAGACTGTTATGCACATTGGAAGGTGTGCCCAGGAGCCTGAAATAACTCGAAGAAGGTAAGACTTGCCTTGGTCACAGTGTTCATCATGAGTCTGCAGGGCAGCTGACAATGCTGAAGTCAGAGCAGACTACAGGTGGGTTAAGTCTTGTGTTTATGAGCATAACTTAGTAAAAAGGAACCAGAAGATTTTAGTACAGGCTGATGAACAGGAAGGCCTGGCGTGCTGTGGTCCATGGGGTTGCAGAGTTGGACACGACTGAGTGACTGAACTGAGACTACATACAGCAAACGTCAGGATCAAGCAGAGTGAAGGAAGGAGAGCTGGCTTCCCTGGAGACAGCCTGAGAGCTGCTTGCCAGCCCCTGAGGAGGAGGCTGATGTAATGGTGCATAACCTTCAGGTCACCGCGGCAGAAAACAGCCCAAGAGGCACTTGGCAAAGATGATGTTGCTTTCATCTGGTCTCATGTGGAAACATTTGTAAGTGGGAAATCAGAACTGAGATGATTCCTCCTTAGGAACCAGACAACCTGGGTTTTGTTATCTGCTATAAGTATGCTCTGGGTGTGCCTATGTCCAAATCCTGGTCCTTGAGGGCCTCAGCATGTGGCCTGTATGATGGATCATGGGTCCTTTCACAGCTCTGGGGAAGAGTTCTGGACTGGCAGTTAGGGATGAAACTCGGATTGGTGGTCACCCGTGAGCCAGACCTGACCTCTCCACTCAAGTTCATCTTTTAGAGTCTCACCTCAGCCCTTCCTTCTCAACCCCTTTGTCTCTGCATTGGGCCAATGGCTCACGTCCTTCCCAAGGTCATTCAAGGTCTCCTAAATTATCCTCCTGCCTCCCGTCTCTCATCTTTTCATTCCATCTTTCAAGAATTATCTTTTCAAGGTTACATTTGGCTTCTTAAGACAAAAGTAATACAGGTAATACATGTTGATAACTGAAGAGATGTTAAATATAAAGAAAGAAAATCACTCATAATCCCACTTTAAATATCTTTTAATGGATATGTAATAAGTGAAACGCTTTCTCTTGTCTCCTTTCTCTTTAGCATCCAGCTCTGTGGCCACCATCTTGAGATCATTTTACATTCTTCCAGATTTTATTCTATGCTTATAAGAATATATATTTTTGTTGGTTTCCCCCAAATTAATATAGAATTGGGTTATTAATATGGCTTGGCAATGTAATTTTTTTTTACTGACAATGAACATTTTTCCAAGTCAGTACATAGGAACCTTTTCAATACAACTTTCTTTTTAATTGCCATGTGACTTTCCTGTAATGAATATTCTATATTGATTTAACCATTGAGAGTTCTCTGCCAACTTTTGACTAGTAAACAATGCAGTCAGCATCCATGGACATATATTTTGTGTGTAATCAAGCTAGTATTTCTGTGGGATAGACCCCTAGAAGTGGAATTCCTAATGACATTTCTGGGTCAAAGGTCATGCATATTTTAATTTTGATAAATAACTTGTCTTACAAAAAGCGATACCCATATTCACTCCCATCAATACAATTATGAGAGTGTCCATTTTCCCTCACTAAAGGGGCATGTTATCAATCTGTTGAAATGTTGCCGATCGAGTGGGTGAATAAGGTATCTTGTTATTGTTTAATTTTCATTTGTTTAATAATTATTGAAATGGATCATTTTTTCATAAGTTTAATGGACATTTATACCCCTTCTTTCACTAACTTCCTGTTTGAGTTCTTTGTCAATTTTCTATTTGGCTGATTATCTTTTTTCAAATTTTTAGTATTGAATGTTAATAAGATAATCTGGATAGTAATCTTTTGTCTTTACATATGTATGTTGCATATATTTTTCTCTCAACCTCTCACTTATCTTTTACCCTTATTTTTTATCTTTTCAAATAAATCTTTAATATGTTGATTTTCTTTATGGTTTCTAGTTTTATTTCATATACTGAGAAAGCCCTTCATCATCCCACAATTATAAGCCTATGTTTCACTCATTTTCTTCTGGCATTCTTATAGTCTGTTTTTTTGTTTTTTTTTTTCACGGCCTAGATCTTTAGTTATTTGGGATGTATTTTTATGAAAGGCATGGTATAGAGATCTAACTACAGTACCAAGTATCTTAACATCATTTGGAATAACTATTTTTCCTATTATTTCTGAAGTTCCACAGTTGCTATTACACTAAATTTCCAGATGTATCAGTGGTTAATAAAGACAAAGTGTGTGTGTGTGTGTGTGTGTGTGTATGAGAGAGAGAGAGAGAGAGAGAGAGAGAGAGGGTATATGTGTAGTTGCTACATCTAATACACATGTTTTAATATCTAGTAGGCAAGTTTCCTATATTATAGACTCCATCCTAAGGGCAGCAATAGTGTTTATGCCCTACAGGACATAATAAATGAATTTACAATTCACAATAAATGAAATTATGCTCAAGAAACTCTGGTGCACTTATCAATAATGATACTATTCAAAAGCACACACACAATACTTTTTAATTCATCCTTTAAAAAAGTTGCAAAATATGTCCCTTAATGTATAAATAATATTGGAGAAAGTATTCCTTTATGAAACATTATCTCACAGTCTACTCGGGGGAAGAAAGCTTTTAAAAAGAGCAGACAATTTTCTGTCATCTCTTTAAGCTGAGAGTAAATTATTGCTACCACATTTTACAGTTCATGTCATGACATAGCTTCAATTAGGAAACCATTTATTCTGTCCAGTGAGACAGAAAAAATGGCTCGCAGTGGCAGTCCATTTTGCTACTGCCAGCTCTCTAGTCCAACAGAAATAACATTTTTTCACAGATGGGTAGTTCCCAAGGGACCAAGTCTCTGGAATCTTCCCTCAAAGTCTACGTTTTTTAAAGTCTTTATTTCAACGCAGAAAAAGACATTTTACACTAAACCTTATTCTTACCAGCACCAAAGCATAGAAAAGAAACTAAAAAGAAAAAAAAAAAGATTAATAACTTAGAGATTGCATGCAGGGTATCGTCAGTGAGGAGCAGCTAAAGGCATAAGGTACTAACAATCCCCACCACTTCCTCAGCGATTTTCACTGTTGCTGAAACCACAGACATTCTAAAAAGAGGGGTTGAGAGACATGCACGGGGACGTGGTGGCAAAAAGACACCACACGAACATGCCTCCAACCCGGGTATGCTCAGTTGCTCAGTTGTGTCTGACTCTTTGCAACCCCATGGACTGTAGCTTGCCAGGCTTCTCTGTCTGTAGGATTTTCTGGGCAAGAATACTGGAGTGGGGTGCCATTTCCTACTCCAGGGGATCTTCCCAACCCAGAGATCAGACCCCCATCTCTCACATCTCCCGCACTGGCAGGCAGATGATTTACCACTGAATCAACTAGAATGTACATCAACTGTATTCTTCCCAACTCCTCCATCCCTTCACTGGTGCTTTGCAGTAAAAACAGCTTGGCAAGGAGAATGAATGGAAATGTATACAAACCACTGAATTATTAATGTTCTTTGCACTGTGAAGCTAGGTGATAAAAATCTTCCCTAAATTAGCTTAACACAAAGATGTGGATTTTGTCGTCAGCTAGGCTGTCTTTGTGGCTGCTGAAGAACATTCAGGCAAAGGTCTTAGATACTGAAGTACAGTTTGAGAAGAGGTCTTCTGACACCTTGTTCTTAGAGAATGTAACATCAGCTTAAATCAGTGAATATCCTCCCCAACCCCCATAAAAGGACATAGATTAAGTGCTGCCAAGGAAGTATGGCATCTGTCTGCACACCTGAGTGTCTGCTCCTTCATACTGATAGAGATAATTAAGCCAGGAATAATTTGCACCTTAAGTATATAATTATTCTTTATCTTAGCCAAGGATAAAAGAAACTGAGATCATATCATTATTATTAAAATTGCATTCTTGTCCTTTAAGAATCATATTGGCTACCCTATTCTGAGCCCATGTCTATGCGTGGTTGTCTTAATTGTTCGACACTAGAGCCAGAACTATGTTTTACTCATTTTTATATCCCTTACAGTGTTACCCAACCTTTTTGGCATGAGGGACAGGTTTCAGGGAAGAAAATTTTTCCACAAACTGGGGCGGGGACGATGGTTTTGGCATGATTCAAGAGCATTACTTTTATTGTGCACTTTATTTCTAGGGCTTCCACCAGTGGCCCAGATGGTTAAGAATCTGCCTGCAATGCAGGAGACCCAGGTTTGATCCCTGGGTTGGGAAGATCCCCTAGATAAGGAAATGGCTACCCATTTCAGTATTCTTGCTGGGAGAATTCCATGGACAGGGGAGACTGGCAAACTATACAGGCTATGGGGTGGCAAAGAGTTGGACAAGACTGAGCAACTAATACTTATTTCTACTATTACTACATCAGTTCTGCCCAGATCATCAGGCATTAGATACTGGAGTTTGGGAACACCTGCCTTACAGCATCAGAGAAGGCAATGGCACCCTACTCCAGTACTCTTCCCTGGAAAATCCCATGGACGGAGGAGGCTGGTAGGCTGCAGTCCATGGGGTTGCGAAGAGTCAGACATGACTGAGCGACTTCACTTTCACTTTTCACTTTCACGCATTGGAGAAGGAAATGGCAACCCACTCCAGTGTTCTTGCCTGGAGAATCCCAGGGATGGCAGAGCCTGGTGGGCTGCTGTCTATGGGGTTGCACAGAGTCGAACATGACTGAAGTGACTTAGCAGCAGCAGCAGCCTTATAGCATATTGCCTTGCACATGTCAGGTATTCAGTAAACTTATTCAGTGAATTACATGAAGCATCTCAAATATTCTCTAGAATAGTATGATTTGGGTGGGACCTGGTCCAATCTGATTTATATGAAAAGCCAGTACTTTTTTGAAAACGTTAATACTGTTAAGGTTTAAAGATATAATAATCAGGTACTTAAAAACCACTACACAGAAAGACATACAGTTTGCAGAAATAAATTGTGCATTAGTTAAGCCTCGGATTCTTTCAGATTAGTAACAGCTCTGGTGTCACAAACCAAAAAGCATTCACTAATGATTCACTAATGGACCAGTGTTCTTGCCCCATGGTACCACTGATAGTCAGTGACCATCTTCTCAGAACAGTCTAGTGTTGTGTGAAGAAGTTCAAACACAGTTACACTGCTTTAAAAATATTTATTTTGAGTAATCAAAGTCAACAACATCATCATCATCTTCTGAAGATAGTAGAAGTTAATGAGGAGAATAGGTGGAAAGACAAAAATGTTGAAAAACATTTGCAGAACTGGTTTTATGCTTTTTTAATTACTAGCATAATACAATGGACACCAACTTTATAAACAAGAGTATGAATGGATATTAGTATTAACACTGCCCTTTGTGCCTATTTTATGAAATAAATTTTTTGTGAGCTAATTTATTTAAACACATATATATATTATTTTTTACATTCAATCCAGGAAATTATCTGAGGATAAAGAGGATCCATTTTTTATATTTTGTACTAAATTTCCCTCTATCAGTGCTTGTAACTGAATACCATGGATTGGGATCTGGAACAAAGACCTCAAAATTGGGAAGCTAAAATTAGTACCAAGGTATGGAAATATATATACTACCATATATAAAATAGATATCCATGAGAATTTTCTATATGACTCAGGATGCTGAAACAGGTGCTCTGTGACAACCTAGAGAGGTGGGATGGGGTAGGAGGTGAGAGGGAGGTTCAAGAGAGAGGGGACATATGTAACAGTTCAGTTCAGCCACTTAGTCATGTCCGACTCTTTGTGACCCCATGCACTGCAGCACACCAGGCCTCCCTGTCCATCACCAATTCCCGGAGTCTACTCAAATTCATGTCCATAGCGTCAGTGATGCCATCCAACCATCTAATCCTCTGTCATCCTCTTCTGTTCCCACCTTCAATCTTTCCCAGCATCAAGGCCTTGTCAAACGAGTCACTTCTTCGCAACAGCTGGAGCTTCAGCTTCAATAACAACTCCTTCCAATGAATATTCAGGACTGATTTCCTTTAGGATGAACTGGTTGGATCTCCTTACAGTCCAAGGGACTAGAGTCTTCTCCACACCTCAGTTCAAAAGCATCAATTCTTCAGTGTTCAGCTTTCTTTATAGTCCAACTCTCACATCCATACATGACTACTGGAAAAACCATAGCTTTGACTAGATGGGGTTTGTTGGCAAAATAATGTATCTGCTTTTTAATATGCTATCCAGGTTGGTCATAGCTTTCTTTTCAAGGAGCAAGCATNGAGTTCCTACTTTTGCATTCCAGTCCCCTATAATGAAAAGGACATCTTTTGGGGTGTTAGTTCTAGAAGTTCTTGTAGGTCTTCATAGAACCATTCAACTTCAGCTTCTTCCGCATTACTGTCAGGGCATAGACTTGGATTACTGTGATACTGAATGGTTTGTCTTGGAACAAACAGATCATTTTGTAGTTTTTGAGAATGCACCCAAGTAATCTCAAATACATAGGACATATGTATACCTATGACTGATTCATGTTGATGTATGGCAGAAACCACCACAATATTGAAAAGCAATTATCCTTTAATTAAAAATAAATTTTTAAGAAGTTAGAATCATGGTAAAACACGCTACGTTAAGACCAATGACTTGAATCAGGATATCCATCCAAGTGAAGAGGGTAATAGATAGTGTGTGGAGAGGCAAAACAGCTAGCAGTAAATAGCTAGGAGGGGCAAAAGCAGATTGAAAGAAAGTGAAAGTGAAGCCACTGAGTTGTATTTGGCTCTTTGTGACCCCTTGGAATGTAGCCTGCCACGTTCCTCTGTCCATGGGATTTTCCAGGCAAGAATATTGGATTAGGTTGCCATTTCCTTCTCCAGGGGATCTTCCCAACCCAAGGATCAAACCCAGGTCTCTCACATTGCAGACAGACTCTTTACCATCTGAGCCACCAGGGAAGTCCCTAAAAGTAGATTACGAGCCTCCAATGGAGTAAAAGTCTTAATAAGGATTCCACATCAGAATGCCAGAGTTAAATTGAGATGGTCTTTGGGTTCTTATTCATTAAAGAGAGTTCTAAGGTTTGGGGTTCGTAAGGAAGACATGGATAAAAAGCAGATGCAGGACAACGGATTACCAGTCCCCTTATCAGATACAGGCTAATTGGTCAGCCCCAAAGTAATCTAAATCACACACACACACACACAAACTATATCCAAAGTATTTCATGAAATCATGTTAGAAAGGTTTCAATGAACCCTTATCAGTACTTAACAATCTTAGCTGCCACCACTCTCCAGCATGAGCCCACAAAACGGATTACTCATGTCTCCCAAACATGCCTTGTGCCTTCCCACCTATATATCTTTTGTAGCTATTCCCTCAATCAAACAAAACCCTCTATCACACCCCCATTTACACCAAGCTGTCACCACCCAATAAGACCAATTCAAATCCCACACCTCTCATGTGGTCCTTTTCATGTATCCCAATATGAAATGATTTCTCACTACTCTGAACTCTTGGGTCATTCACTGGACCCTTCACATGTATCACCCTGCATTATTCATTTCATTTTCCTGTTCCTATAATTAACTGCACTGCTAGTTCTTTGAGAAGGCAATGATTGTATCTTATCACCTCTGGATCCCTAGTCTACATTAAAATACTCAGTAAAGATTTATTGAGCTGAACTTGGAGTTAGAGGCCTTGTCTTAGAGTGCATATCTTTCCAGTACCAGCAGCCCCAGCATATGCCATGCTATAAAACTAAACAACTCAAAAATGTACCCAGTGCTGGCTCTGGTTGGTTAAAATAGAAATACATGCTTAACTTTCTCTCTCTTTCTCTCCCTTTCTCTTTCTCTTTTTGCCAGTACATTTCACCTTTCCTAATGCAGCATCATATTGCTAGAAACTGAAATCTCTCTACCAAATGGAATTAGACCAAAACTAAAGAGGACAAAATACAAATCACATTGCAGTAATATTATTTCCTTATTTCCCAAATCATACATAATTGTTAAAGAAAAATTTGAAAATAGAGAAACACAAAAGAAAAATAATTATTTTTCAAAACCTTTATAACCCTCCCACCCAGAGATTTCTGATGCCTAATCTTTCCTTCGTAAAATCACCTTATGCTGCATATCTGCCTAGGTCATTCTAAATGAAATTACCCTGCCCACATCTTCTATCATATGTAACTTACCACAATAGCCCCTCACCCCAGCTGCTGGTAGATATCTCCCCAAAGGAACAGATTGTCCAGCGATAAATATAGACCAACAAAATAAGCCACACAACAGGCTCTATCTTGTGAATTTAAGTTGTGTACATGAGATATTAAATTGTCTTCTACAGTTTTAAAATTGCTATCCTCAGATAATGGTTAATCATTAAAAGTGTACCCACTGAAATGGTAGTTATGAAATGGACACAAAATAAATCCACTGGGGAAAAAAAATAAGTCCACTGAAATGATGATTTCTATAAACTCACAAATTAAACAAATACTCACTAAGCTATGCCCAGACTCATACAATTATATTATACAATTACAGCATTTTATTACTTGTGGAATGAGTACAATTTATTTTCTCCTTAATAAGTAAATGACAGTAACATAACAAACCAAGTGATATGACTAACTGATTTTCTCATTAGGTTTAGATTTATCAAATAAAGTGGCCAGAGTATTATTTCTCTTGAGAAACTCTCTGTAGCTGTACTTAACTCAAAGTCTATAAGAGTTTGCTGTGGTCTTTTCCTCTTTCTTGAAAGAGGAGATATTCCACCAAGATAAAGTAATCACCTATGAAAACTTTGATATTTTTAGTATAGTCTGAGTTTAAATCACCTTTAAAAAATGTTTATCGGTGCATTTATATATTAATAGCTCTGTGTATCATTTTTAATGATATTGACAGTGAATTCTCCTGAAACTGAGTTATGCTTCCTACTTGATAAACAAACTATTTGATTACTTTCATTTGAAATGTTCTTGCATATTTTAGTAAAGTGTGACCCACAATTTCATTCTAGACTATCACAGTAGCCAAAAATGTATGTATTATCACTATATGTGAGAATCTAATAGATACACGAATATATCATAGATACACTAATCTATAGTGTATATATTATCACTACAAGCAAAAATGTGTAACCATATTCTGTGGTTATATGTTCACACAGAATATGGATATGTTTTCCTCTCTCGGAGCCCTTAAGGTAGTGTTGTTACAGTTTCCAGTTAAAGATACCATAGTGGACTTCCCTGGTGGTGCAGTGGATAAGAATCCACCTGCCAGTGCAGGGGACATCAGTTCAATTCCTGGTCTGGGAACATTTCCCAGTTGTGTGAACCACAACTACTGAGCCCATGCATCTTAGAGCCTGTGATCCACAAAAAAGTGTAGCCCCGGCTGGCCACAACTAGAGAAAAGCCCCTGGGCACCAATAAAGACCCAACATAGCAAAAAAAAAAAGGGGGGGGGCAGTAGAAATGTTTCATAATGAGTGTATACTGATCATGAGAAACGAGGGACACATAACAATCACATTCTCTTTTCAAAATATAAAGAACCCAAGACTTCTCCCAAGATTTTCTGACAGACTTTGCAGAGGTAGTTCTCTGTATTTAATCCTGAGAAAAAAAGGATGGTTTAAAAAAATCCAATTCCAAGAAAAAGTCAGCTAGGTTTTCTACTCACACTCATCCCATAGTTCTAAAAATGATAGAAAGAGAACCCCCGAAGTTATCTAATTTGAGTTACTTCTAACATAATTTAAGTTTGGATCCAGTAGATCAGATTTATTTATGTTAACCACGTGGGACTGAAAAATAAACAGGTTGCACAAATATCATTTTAGCTTTAAATAAACCAAGAAAAAGGATTTTTAAATAAGCTAGCAGAAAAAACACAGAAGAGACTGGGTTTTGAAGAATCTCCAGTGGAACTCAATTAATTAGATAGGAAGAGTCCTCACAGTGGGGTGCTAGAGCTGGTTAAGGCTGGCTTGCAACAGCCAATTGTTCAATTTTCAGAAATTTTGCAAGCCAATTGTTAAAGATAGCTTGTATTAAAAAATTACATAAACATAATTAAATATATTAAACTGAAAGGTAGTAAATATTCAAAACTCATCACTTCCTAATTATTTTACTAAATTTTAGTGTCATCCAGGCTCTGAAGATTATTTTTGCCTATTATACGTGTGTGGGAGAAGTACTGTACAAATGTGAGCTACTGTACATCTTTTCCTAATTCCATGTTCAGTGATTATACTGGTAGTTTAAAATGTCATGACAGGAAGTTCTGCACTGTGAAAAATCAGCAAGTGGTACAAATTAGGGCTCTTTTTTACTTTGAAGACAACCAGTTGTTAGACGTTTGTCAGCACCCTAGTGAGTACTGGTCTCAGTTTTGCTTTCAAAAAGACAAATTCTGACCAGTTTCTGGCTTTGCAAAAGAGCGAGATCCTTTATAACCTTGTTGGAAGACAATTTTCCATGAGTCTCTCATGATTCTACACCTCTTGTGAAGCAAGTCACTGTCATTTATTCTGAACTATCTTTTCAAGGACTTTGGCATGGCAAACAGCCTTGAAGGTTATAGGCATGCTTGTTGCCCATTATAAAAAAAAAGAAAAGAAAAGAAAAGAAAAATTCGTGTTCCCTAAGCTTAGGGTTCCTCTCCTATAACTCAAGCCACTTCCATGAAGGCATCCATCTGAGCCTGCCTGTACCACCTCTGTGGAGTCTGGAGGCAAAACGAACCAAGACAAGTATTTGTGCCCATATATTTTTGTTACTCTCAGGCCCAGGAGTGTCATGTCTTCCACCAGCCTCCATCAAACCATGGCCAGCTTATCTGTTAGCTGGCAGAAAGGGCGAAACCTTGGGCCCTTTGTAGTTCTTGACAAGTCTTTCTGAAAGAGTAATTTAATAGTTTAGGATAGCCTATGATTAAGGCTATAAAGGTCCAGAAAGTTTTTATTTTCCTTCTTAGTGTTTCAACACATTACTTTTCTTAGATGCAGTTCCAAAGATTTTAGTTACTAAATACTTTTCTAGACCTTCATGTACTTGCCAGAATCTTCATATTGTCTCAGTTCCAGACTAGGTCCCTTCCATTTCTCTTCCATGACACAGCCAAAAAAAAGTTTACATTCTAGAGAATGCCAGAAAAAATAAGAGGAAAAATACCATTTACAGACCTGAGAGAGTTTTAGAATTAATTAGCACTTAGAAATCACAGCAAAATTTTTATCATTTAAAAATAGTCAAAAATAGCAGAAAATAATTATTGTGCCAAATCAGAGGCCTTTTTAATAAAGATATGTTGATTAGTAGTTGATTTTATCATCTTTTTTCTTTCACCTCATTAAACTGGACTGAAAATTAAAATAAAAGTATTTTAAATTAACTTAATCAAAATATGTTGCCCATATTTTACCACAGAACACCTACCTAGAGAATAGAATTAAGGTACACTAGAGGTGGAAGCGGGGATAGCAACCCACTCCAGTATTCTTGCCTAGAGAATCCTATGGACAGAGGAGTTTGGTGGGCTACAGTCCATTGGGTTGCAAAGAGTTGGACATGACTGAAGCAACTTAGCATACACACACACTACTGGTAACAAGCCATAGTTCTGATTTTGTCCCCCAACCACAATTTTTGGACCTCCAAACTCACTCAAAATCCCTCTGGTTTTACCTGGTAATCACTAGGAGCAGATCCATTCTGCCTTGACTAGCGTGGAGATTTGGCATCTGCCAAACGAAGCAATCATGATGCTAAATTCTCATGTCACTAAATGTGGCAAGCTCTCTGAAAACTTACATGTGGCAAAGCCATGCTGTATTCTCTTCAGAAAAAGAAGAGTGAATCTCTCACTTTTTGACTTTGTGCCTAGAGACTCAAGTAGAGTGGTTAGTGTCCTTGTGTCTTAGAGAGAGGTGGTGGACACTTGTATCCTAATTCTTATTTTCTATAAGACCTGTGTAATGCTGGATCAGGGACATTGGCTGAGAGTCTGACAATGTGCTATATGTAAAAGCAAGGCTCCCTTGAATGCCTGGGGCATCTATTAAACCAAGCCTTCTCAGCCTGACTTTTCCTTCTTAAACTTGAGTTCTTTCCCAGGAAGCTTCATTTATTCATGCAAATAGATCTCTTGCAGGCCCACTCACCCAGCCAGCCAGACATGCTTGACTCCTAACACAAAATACAGCTTACACTCCAATGTTGCCCCTAGTATGCTTAAAAACGACTGTAAAAGCTGGCAGCTATCCTTAATATATCCAGTGTGAGATAAAAGGCTAACAATGGTCAGGTGTATCAAGAATGTAGAAGGTAAAATGAGTTATTCACAACCATTTAGGAAAGACTCCTTGTTTCTATTATTTGGAACATAAGGACAAGGAATATTTATCTATTTATAGACATGCTCTTAAAAGATAGACTCACAAGATGATTGTTATATAAAATGAAAAACAAAAACAAAAATAAAACCCCATAGCTAATATAATACTTAGCGATGAAAGACAGAATATCTTTTCCCAAAGATCATGATCAAGTCAAGTGTGTCTACTCTTCAGACTTCTATTCAACATTAAATAGGGGATTTTCAGCCTATAAAAAAGGGCAAGAAAAAGAAATTAACACCTTTTTACTGGAAAAGAAAATCTGTCTTCATTCAGAGAAGACATACTTAATTATTTATGTAGAAAATCCTATGGAATCTACAGAAAAATGCTACTAAAACAAACAGGCGAGTTTGGCAAAGTTGTAAGATAGCTTGACACAGGAATATCAATTTTATTTCTGTATACCAGCAAAAATCAGAAATTAAAATTGGAAAGAGAATATCATTCACAAGAACATAAAATACGAAAATACTTAGGGATAATTCTGACAAAAGATAGGCATGACACATTGAAAACTGCTAAATGTAGCTCAGAGAAATTAAGGAAGATCTAAAGTAAATCAATTTTAGATTTATTGATAGATAAATTGATAGATACACCGAGTTCATAGGTTGAAAACTTATGTTGCTAACATGTCTGTTTTCACAGCAGAGTAAGCATATTGGAGCCTGAGAGAACAAGATGGCGGAGGAGTAGGTCGACTTGGAGTACATCTCTCTCCATGGATACACCAGGAATACACCTTCAGACACAGAAGTGCATGCAGAACACCAGCTGAGAGCGGAGGAAGTACCTGACCAGTGGAAAAGAATATATAGAACCACGTAAAACTCGGCAGGACAAAGGAACTAGGGGGAAAAAAAGGATTGTTAATAGGACTGGACCTGCCCTCGGTGGATGGGGAATCTGAAGCAGGGGTCTGATCTCCACATCCGGGCAACTGTCTGAGTCAGAGGAGAAACATTTAAGGTGGAGAGTGAAACAGCTGATCTGTGGCAGCCTAAATGGAATGAGAATCAGACAGCCCTTGCCGCACTCGGAGCTGGAGCCTAGGGATTATGGAGCAATTGCAGGGCAGGGGCTGCTGTTGAGTGCAGAAAGACGGATTGAGAGGATATGAGGGAGGAGATCGCGGTGGGAAATGCAGGTGGAGGAAAAGGAGGCAATCATGCAAGCAAGGCGATACTGCTGAGTCACATGTATGGGGTGGAGCCATCACCATAGCCCTTTTCTCCCCACATGCCAGCATTGACAGCTGAACAACAGAGAGGCTGGCCAATCAAATGCCTGACACACTGAACTACAGAGTAGGACCCCACCCAGAATGCTCCTTTAAGTGACTGAATCACAGATCTACAGAGTTGGACCCCAGCCAGGGGGCCCCTCTATATGCCTGACTCCCAAAACAACAGAGAAGGACCCAGGCAAGTGAGACCTCTAAGTGCCTGAACGGGCAGAGCTATGGAGAAAGACTGGCCAAAGAGGCCTTCTGATTCCCAGCCACAAGAGGCTTGAAAAAGGACTCTGATAGGGCCACAACTCCTGCGGCAGAGGCAGTCTGTGTCCCTGCACACTTGGCGCTACCAGGGTCTCTGCAAACCAAGCAGCTGAGCCACCTTCACACACAACTCTCACTGGGGCAGAGCTGCCATAGGCAAAAAAAGTCTTGCGCCTATGCATGCAGGGTCGCTTCGGTCATGTCTGACTCTAGCGACCCTGTAGACTGTGGCCTGCCAGGCTTCTCTGTCAGGGAACGGGGTTCTCTGGGCAAGAATACTGGAGTGTATTGTCCAATAACTTTCTAGAACACTATATTTCCTGCTGCCCTAGCCGCCAACCCCCCTGAGTACCAGGTGCTGCCAGAACCCCTGCAACCCAAGCAGCTGCACCACCTCCACACCTGGCCCTCACAGGGGAAAACCCAAGCCCTCCAGGGCAACCTGAAGAGCTAAATCCCAGTGCACCACCACATGTAGAGGTGGAAATAAAACCACAATTGAAACACAGGAGCAGTGTGGCTAAGGAAGAAGACCCCAAACCTTCCCACCAGCTTTACAAGCTGCGCATTAAATCCACATGATTAACTAGGCAGACTCTGTGTCTATGGAATATATAAAANCCCAGTGCACCACCACATGTAGAGGTGGAAATAAAACCACAATTGAAACACAGGAGCAGTGTGGCTAAGGAAGAAGACCCCAAACCTTCCCACCAGCTTTACAAGCTGCGCATTAAATCCATATGATTAACTAGGCAGACTCTGTGTCTATGGAATATATAAAAGGCCATTGAGAGCTCCAACAAAAGAACTAGCACTAGTTCTGATAGCTGTGGACATTGGAAGCAAGAACACACAGGAGTAAGAGGTACAGACATCAGCACAGTATTGGAGGGCATCCTAGGGAGGTGAGGTGGACTGTGACTCCCAGAGGGGGAAAGGACTCTGACAGCAGTGACTCAAGAAAAACATTTATTACTCTTATGATTTGACTTCTCTTATAGATTCTTCTGGATTTCTTTTTCTCTTATTTCCCCTTCTATTGTAGTTGTTGATTTTATTGGCACTAAGAATCCAATTCAACTTTTGCGCTTTTTTTTTTTTTTCTCAGTCACATTTTTTATTGTTGTTACAAACCTCTGCCTCTACGCTGGGCTTTTGCAGCTTTGTGGAGTTTTCTTTTTTTTTTTCTTTTCTCTTTTTTTAATTTAATTTTTTGTTTTTTAAACCTATTATTATATTTCTACATTTATTCCTTTGTTTGCTTTTCCAACTGTTCTTTCCCCCTTGCAGTTAACTTTTAACATATATAAATTTTATTTATCTACCTTTATTTAACTTTGCAAATCTATTCATTCTTTCTTTTCTTTCTCCCCTTTCCTCAACATATTTGTTACTTTTACTTTCATTGCTTTATTCCCCAGTTGGCACCTTTAGTTTTGTTTTCCACTTTGTGCTTTAGTTAGTCCTGTTCTGGTAGATAGAATTTTTGATTCCCTTTGTTTGCCAGGTCAATCTATTTTACTTTATTTTTGTCAGACTGTTTTGATTTTGCGTATGGGTGTATATTGTATATGTGTATATTCAGCCACACTTTATTGCTGTTTTAAACCTCTGCCTCTACGTTGGGCTTTTGCAGTTCTGTGGAGTTTTCCTTTTTTTTTTTTCCTTTTTTCTTTCTTCTTCTTTTTTTTTCTCTTTTTTAATAATTTTAATTTTTTAAACCTATTATATTTTTCTACATTTATCCCTTTGTTTGCCTTTCCTACTGTTTTTTCCCTTTGCAGTTAATCTTTAATGCATATAAATCTTCNGATGAACCTAGAACCTATTATACAGAGTGAAGTAAGTCAGAAAGAGAAAGATAAATATTGTATTCTAACTCATATATACGGAATCTAGAAAAACGGTACTGAAGAATTTACTTACCGGGCACCAATGAAAAAACAGACAAAGAGAACAGACTTGTGGACATGGGCAGAGGGAAGGAGAGGGTGAGATGTATGGAAAGAGTAACATGGAAACTTACATTACCATATGTGAAATAGATAGCCAATGGGAATTTGCTGTATGGCTCAGGAAACTCACACAGAGGCTCTGTATCAGCCTAGGGGGTGGGATGGGGAGGGAGATGGGAGGGANCATGGGCAGAGGGAAGGAGAGGGTGAGATGTATGGAAAGAGTAACATGGAAACTTACATTACCATATGTGAAATAGATAGCCAATGGGAATTTGCTGTATGGCTCAGGAAACTCACACAGAGGCTCTGTATCAGCCTAGGGGGTGGGATGGGGAGGGAGATGGGAGGGAGGTTCAAAAGGGAGGGGACATATGTATACCTATGGCTGATTCATGTTGAGGTTTGACAGAAAGCAGTAAAATTCTGTAAAGCAATTATCCTTCAATAAAAAATTATTTTTTAAAAAAAATATGTCTGTTTTCCCAATAGATCTATAGATGCACTACAGTTCTAACCAAAAAAAGGAGTTTTGTATAGAAATTGACAAGCTTCTAAAATTTATATGAACACAAAAGACTCAGAATGGTCAAAACAATGTTTAAAAAGAAAAGCACGTTTGGAGGACTAATGCTACCTGATTTTTATAAATATAGCTACATTTCTGAAGACAGTGATATTGATATGAGATAGACAGATTAAGTAAAATAGAGATTCTAAAAGTCCGTGCTTCAGTGCAGTCGGGTCGCAAAAACTGACATAGCCCGCCAAGGACCTCTATCCCTGAGATTTTCCAGGCAAGAATACTGGAGTGGGCTGCCATTCCCTTCTCCAGGAGATCTTTCCAACCCAGAGACAGAAACTGCAACTCGTCATTAGCTGGTAGGTTTGTTTGTTTGTTTGTTTTTAAGCACTGCACCAGCTGGGAAGCCCTAACCATTAGAATAGTGAGTAAGTGAAGTCAGTCAGTCATGTCCAACTCTTGCGACCCCGTGGGCTGTNCTATCCCTGAGATTTTCCAGGCAAGAATACTGGAGTGGGCTGCTATTCCCTTCTCCAGGAGATCTTTCTGACCCAGAGACAGAAACTGCAACTCGTCATTAGCTGGTAGGTTTGTTTGTTTGTTTTTAACCACTGCACCAGCTGGGAAGCCCTAACCATTAGAATAGCGAGTAAGTGAAGTCAGTCAGTCATGTCCAACTCTTGCGACCCCGTGGGCTATAACCTACCAGGCTCCTCTGTCCATGGAATTTTCCAGGCAATAGTACTGGAGTGGATTGCCATTTCCTTCTCCAGGGGATCTTCCCAACCCAGGGATTGAACCCGGGTCTCCCACATTGTAGACAGACGCTTTACCATCTGAGCCACCAGGGAAGTCCTTAGAATAGCTAACACTGAAAAGACTGATCACACCAAATGTTGACAGGACACTTAGGACTCTCATTCAGCTGTGAGTAGGAATGCAACATGGATTGGAAAACAGCTTGACAGTTTTTAAAAAGCTAAACAAGGACCATATATTTACCTGGAGAAATAAAAGTATATGTCCATACAAAGATTTGTATAAAAATGTTCATGTTGGCTTTATTGTAATAGCCCAAACTAGAAATAACCCAAATATCTATCAACAAGTTAATGGATAATGAAATTGTAGTGAATCAACATAATGGAATATTACTCAGTATAAAAATGAATGAACTATTGGTGCACACAGTATAGATGAGTCCAAAATAATTATGCTGAATGAAAGAAGACAGACAAAGGAGTACATACTACACAGTTTCTTTTGTATTAAATTCTAAAACATCCAAGCTAATCTAGAGTGAGGGAAAACAGATCAGTGCTTTCTTGAGGAAAAAGGAGAGAGGATGAGGATTATGAAGCAACACAAGGAAAGTTCTGGGTGCGATACAAGTGTTAACTATCAAGATTGTGGTGACATTTTCTGAGAAGAATAAATGAGCTAAAACATCACATTTTATTCTTTAAATATATGTAATTTATTAGTGACAATTATATCTCAATAATGCTCATTAAAAAAAACACATGAAAAATACTTTCGCCACATTACCCAGTGGGAATTATCACTTGAAGCTTCAAACTTGGCACCAACATTAAAAATAGTTAACATTCATGTCAACTTGTTGTTGTCCAGTTGTTAAGTCACGTCCAGCTCTTTGTGACTTCATGGCCTGTAGCCTGCCAGACTCCTCTGTCCACAGAATTACCCTGGCAAAAATACTGGAATGGGTTGCCATATCCTTCTGCTGGGGGATCTTCCTGACCCAGGTATCAAACCCACGTCCCCTTCTTGGCAGGCAGATTCTTTACCACCAAGCCACATGGGAAGCCTCTCATATCAATTTCCTACCTTCTAAACAGTCTGCAAATAAATAGATATTTGAAATTACAATACTTTGTCACTAATAGTCTTATTTTACACCACAGTGAAATAGTAAAAAGATAAAATACTACTTTTTTGAAGCAGTGAAATTTTAAATTAATATCCTTTAAGGGGAAAGCCTTGAACTGATTTGAGAAGCATTATATGTAGGGATACTGGAGTAGGGGTCCACTCTCCCCAAAGTTTTAGCCTAAACACATAGAACACAGTGCATTTCAGTGGGCTGTGCTAGTAACTCCAACCTCTGGAGGTATTAACTGGCATGAGGTACATAGCATTTTAGCCATTCAGTGGGCAAAGACATCCATTGACTGAGCAGGATGATAATACTTTTATCAAATCTATATTACAGGTTGTTCACGGTATTATGTGCCAGGCCTGCAATGTATGCCAGGCATACGAGAGCAGTTAAGGTCTTAAGGGACTCAGAGTTTAGTATTATCTTAGTATTGACAAGCATTATTACTGTGTCATGCATGTGATTTAGCAGACATAGTATTGCTAAAGAATAAAATGTAACTCTATAACTGCAAAAACAATTGCACTCAATGTATAGGGAATATGGCTTTATGCCCATGTAAGAATAAAGAGTACTGCATTATGGTTTTGATTTGTGAACACCCTGTGAATCAGACACTCTGACACAAAAGAGATCAAACACAGTGCATGTCTGGGTACAGAAAAAGAAGGAAAATATAACACTGTGTAGCAAATTATCTGTTCACAAAGCCTAAATTATCTTTAGTTTGATTTTATCCTTGTCAAATATGAAGACTGCTGTTTCCTTATAGACTTTCTTTTGACATCTGTAGGATGTTTCCAGGTTGATTCATTACCTTGGTGATAGACGTCAAATTCTATTTTCAGACTTTTCTTTTGGCAAATTCTAGAACCAAGATTAACTGCTTGTGTGATCATTTCTCAAATAAGAAAGTGTTTTGCATCATTCACATAAATGTGTCCTAGATTGTGGTCAGCAAGTTTAAAAAAACAAAAGCAGCTAGTGGGTGTAGTAGAAGCATAATGACTATAATTAGGTAGGCACTTCCTTATCATTAGTTTGTAACCTTTCACAATAACCCTCTCTCTTATTAATAAGTCATTGTTTTGTAAGCACTTAACCCTGATTCTGAAAGTTGATTTAAATTCGAAATGCTCTGCCTATATCTACACAACACAGAGCAAAATGAAGATCTAAGGAAGTGAAGCTGGATACAGTAGATCTGAATAACTCATGTCTATATTGATAACCTATGGAAGCAAAATCACTCCTTTTTAAACGTATTTTGTGTATTTAAATTTTTTATTTTTGGTTGTGCTGGGTCTTCGTTGCTGCACGTTGGTTTTCTCTAGCTGCGGCAAGCAGGGGCTATTCTTCATTGTGCTTGGGCTTCTCACCGTAGTGCCTCCTCTTGTTGCAGAGTGCAGGCTCTAGGGCATGCAGGCTTCAGTAGTTGCAACGTGTGGACCTAGAGTGCAGGCTCAGCTCTTGTGACCCATGGACTTAGTTGCTCCATAGCATGTGGAATCTTCCCAGACCAGGGATCGAACCCATGTTTCCTGCACTGGCAGGCAGATTCTTATCCACTGTACCACCAGGAAAGTCCCAAATCACTATTTAGTTATCAAGTTGTCTCTTACTAAAAGTAAAAAATTTTATTCTGCTAATATGAACTGGAAAAAATTATGTAATATTATATACTGTCGCTCTGGTTAACATGCCCAAGCTTAATTAAAAGGGCTTTGGTAAAGTTCTTGAGGACTCTCGGCTCATTCTGTAATTTTAAAATTTTCACAAAATAATATTAAAAGAAAGTACAATAGTAAAATCACATTCTGAGCTTCAGTTCAGTTCAGTTGCTCAGTCGTGTCCAACTCTTTGCGACCCCATGAATGCAGCACGCCAGGCCTCCCTGTCCATCACCATCTCCCGGAGTTCACCCAAACTCGTGCGTGTCCATCGAGTCAGTGATGCCATCCAGCCATCTCATCCTCTGTCGTCCCCTTTTCCTCCTGCCCCCCAATCCCTCCCAGCATCAGACTCTTTTCTGATGAGTCAACTCTTCGCATGAGGTAGCCAAAGTACAGCTTTAGCATCATCCCTTCCAAAGAACACCCAGGACTGATCTGCTTTAGAATGGACTGGTTGGTTCTTCTTGCAGTCCAAGGGACTCTCAAGAGTCTTCTCCAACACCACAGTTCAAAAGCATAAATTCTTTGGTGCTCAGCTTTCTTCACAGGCCAACTCTCACATCCATACATGACTACTGGAGCTTAGTAATACAAAATAACCCATTATTTTGAGGCTAAGGTTAATTGGGCTAGCCTCAGTTCAGTTTAGTC
Source organism: Neotragus pygmaeus (assembly GCA_006410875.1). NCBI lineage: Eukaryota > Metazoa > Chordata > Mammalia > Artiodactyla > Bovidae > Neotragus > Neotragus pygmaeus. The sequence goes on from SJYV01046975.1 coordinate 293,598, forward strand.
ACTCAGACAGGTCCAACTCTTTGTGACCCCCATAAACTGCAGCACACCAGGGCTCCCTATCCATCATCAACTCCCAGAGGTTACTCAAACTCATGTCCATCAAGTCAGCGATGCCATCCAACCATCTCATCCTCTGTCATCCCCTTCTCCTCCTGCCTTCAATCTTTCCCAGCATCAGGGTCTTTTCTAATAAATCAGTTCTTTGCATCAGGTGGCCAAAGTATTGGAGATTCAGTTTCAGCATTGGTCCTACCAATGAATATTCAGGACTAATTTCCTTTAGGATTGACTGGTTTGATCCCCTTGCAGTCCAACGGACTCTCCTAGCCTAGGAGAATCCTAGTCTGGATTAGCCTAGATGATCATACTCTTTAAAAGTTCTTAAATAATTCATTTCACTTCTCTCATCATCCGGAAACAAAGTTAATACAGGCTGATTTAATTTTCTGGAGTATATTCTTAGTATAAACAGACATCAAATTAACTTCAGTTTTCCAACTGTTTTCAACTTGCTAATGCATTTAATATATTGTATAGTATTTTCAACTGGCTTATAAACTGAATGCATGGTGTTGTTCTATGAATTTTTGTAATATCATGGTTATATTGTAATTAAACCAATTTTATGATATTGAAGTAAGTGAGTAACAGAGCATGAGCCTTCTCTGGGAATTTCCAAAAGTCATATTCTAACATCAACAGGAGACATGAAAACAGTTTTCATGATTCTTTTCTCTTTGTAGATATTCCTGGCTTCCCAACCTGGCACTGCTGCTAAGTCACTTCAGTCGTGTCCGACTCTGTGCAACCCCATAGACGGCAGCCCACCAGGCTCCCCTGTCCCCAGGATTCGCCAGGCAAGAACACTGGAGTGGGTTACCATTTCCTTCTCCAATGCGTGAAAGTGAAGTCGCTCAGTCGTGTCAGACTCTTCGCCACCACATGGACTGCAGCCTACCAGGCTCCTCCATCCATGGGATTTTCCAGGCAAGAGTGCTGGAGTGGGTTGCCATTGCCTTCTCCCCCACGTGGCACTAGTGATATAGAATCGGCTTGCTAATGCAGGAGATGCAAGAGGTGCAGATTCCATCCTTCGGTGGGGAAGACACCCTGGAGGAGGGCATGGCCACCCACTCCAGTGTTCTTGCCTGGAGAATCCCAGGGACAGAGGAGCTTGGTGGGCTACAGTCCACAGAGTTGCAAAGAATCAGACACAACTANCAAGAGGTGCAGATTCCATCCTTCGGTGGGGAAGACACCCTGGAGGTGGGCATGGCCACCCACTCCAGTGTTCTTGCCTGGAGAATCCCATGGACAGAGGAGCTTGGTGGGCTACAGTCCGCAGAGTTACAAAGAATCAGACACAACTAAAGCGACTTAGCATGCAAAGATACAGCAATACTAGTTTTCCTATTTCCAAAATAAAGACTGAAATGTTCTAAATAGTAACTCATCTGTGAAGGGTTGCATAGAAGGACCTACAAACAGTGCATTTATGCCTCCTCCAGTGTTCTCTGCCCTCTTAATTACGTATTTCAATTGCATTAACATTACTTCTCTTGGGAATTTCCCATTAAGTGATCAATCTGTCCATTAGGTTATTTTCCCTGATATAATATTGAGCTTCTGCTCTCATTTGCTATTTTCCCCCCATTAGTGCTAATTAGATCCCTTTGGATCAGGGAGAATACAGTTCCATTTCAGCACACTCTCTCAAATGCTGTGGACAATGATGCACGGCTTTATTTATTAGGCACCGAATACTTGTAAACTGGCCTGAATAATTCTGCCTGAGATTGTAATTATGTTGATTTGCCTTCTTTGGACACTCTTAAATTTTCTGGTCTTTTCCAAGGTAAATAAGTATTTAAAACTCACTAGAATATATTAAGGAAAATGTCAGCACCTACACCAACGATTTCTAACTATCTCCAGAGAAGAAGGAGGCAAAGATGAAGGGCAGGGTGGAGGAGAGACAGAAGAGAGAGGAAGAAAAGGTGTGACTTGCCAAATAACATCAAAATGGAATTTAACACGAAATACATTTATGACCATTTTAACTATGAGATCGATTAACCCAATTTGTAATTTAAAACAAAACTGTCAGAACTTTAAAATTAGTCCACTTCTTATGCTTAATGAATTTAAACATTTGATGACTTTGCCTTTTTTTTTCCTTTTGTATTTCTCCTCTTCTCTACTGTTATTCTCTCAGAATGTCTTTTGCTTGGACCATCTTAGTCATTCAATAAATACTGTGAAGTACAGTATTGATGGATGATGGGAGAAAGAGATACAAATAGGATTAAAATGTCTTACTTCCATAGGATTTAATGTGTGACATGAACTACCACCTAATTTAAGCAGCTGTAGGAATTGCTGTTTGAATTCTTTGTAAAATACTATTAATAAATTACAAGTAATGGTGTGAAAAAACTAAGTGAGGGGCAGTGTTCTGAGTAAAAAAAAAAAAAAGTCAAAACAATGTAACAATTAAACATAATGTGAGAACTTAATTTGGATCCTGTTTGAAACAAACCAGCTGTAACAAGATATTTTGGAGACAATTGGAACAAATTGAATATGGCCTGGGTGTTACATGATACCAAGGAATTATTGTCAATTTATGAGGTATGATAATGGCACTGTGGTTGTGTAATAAGATTGCTATAATTCTTGTTGACACATACTGAGTTAGTTAGGAATGGAATGGTATGCTGAGATTTGCTATAAGGCATTTTAGCAAAGAAAAAAGAGGTGGGGCATGTATACAGTAAGTAAAGTAAAACCCTGATAATTGTTGACTGTACTAAATGATACATTCGTGGAGATTCATTATTTTGTCTTCTAATTTATGTGTATTTAAATCTTTTAAAATAGAAATATTTTAAATAATACAAAAGTAACACATATTTAATATGTAAGAGTATGAATTTTAAAATATAAGACATGCATGCATTGACGTCTTCCCTCACCACCACTCATAAATCCTACTTACAAAGGAAATCACTATGAACAATTTGGTGTATATACCAATATGGACATTTCTATCTATGAATACATCTACATGTACATATTTAATTTTTTTTTACCAAAGTGCTTTTTAACCTTTTCTTTATTAAAACTGTATCCGGGGGGCTTCCCTGGTGGCTCAATGGTAAAGAATCCACCTGTCAATGCAGGAGCCCCAGGTTTGATTCCTGATCCAGGAAGACGCCACATGTTACATGGCAACTAAGCCAGTTCACCACAACGATTGAGACGGTGCTCTAGAACCCGGGAACCGCAACTATTGAGCCCACGCACCACAACTCCTGAAGCCTGTGCTCCTAGAGCCCACGCTCCACAACAAGAACAGCCACTGCGATGAGAAGCCCGCACACAGCAACTAGAGAATAGCCCCAGCCCCTGCTTGCAACAGCTAGAGGAAAGCCCATGCAGCAGTGAGGACCCAGTGCAGCCATAAATAAACAAATAAAGCTGCTTTAAAAACAAAAAACAAAACAAAAAAAAACTGTATCTTGGACACTTTTCCATGCCAGTAACTTTAGATCTACCTTGTTCTTACTAATTGATGCCGAGAATTCCATTGCTTGGATAGTTTGCATGGATGATTTCATTGTCATAATCCCATATTGTATTTCATTTGTTCCCAGTTTTTAACTGTTACAAGCAAAATTAGAGGGAACCTTTTGTACGTGTCTCTTCGTACATTAGTGTGACCGTGTGGGTAGAATAAAGTTTTAGAAATAGGACTGAAAGGCAGTCTAAACTAGTGCGCAAGGGTGTGCACCCTGCAGTCACACGCCTTGGGAAGTAATGTGAGTGCTGTTCACTGACAATCTGAGTGCTTTTGGGCCCTTGGAATATCAGTTTTTCTTCTGTAAATAGGATTAGTAATAATTATCCTCACATGACAACATTATTGTGAGAATAAACAATACATATAAAGTGTTTAGAAGAGCTGTGAAATAACAAGAAATATACATATATAAGGTGTATATATGTATAACTCTGTCCCTAGTTCCTGCCATTTATATACGTATTTTGGTGTTTGATCCCACTTCCTGACACAGAGCTCCTACAATCCTTGTAATTTCCTGAATGATAGAAGTGTCTGACACAAAGCTCCTAAACCCTCTAGAATTTCCTGGGTAATAGAAGCATCTTTCATTCTCATGATTCTTGGTGGGTTCTTGGATTAGGGCCACGACATGGATTAGAAGCTTTGAAGGTTCAGTCTACTCTCCGTTCCCTAGGGAGGGGAGAGAAGCTGAAAACTGAGTTTATTATCCATCGTGCGGATATAATGTTGCTGTTTTTCAATTGTTCAATTGTCCTATCTGACTCTTTTCAATCCCTCCGACTACAGCATACCAGGCTTCCCTGTACTTCACCATCTCCCAGAGCTTGCTCAAATTCATCTTCATTCAATCAGTGATGGCATTCAGACATCTCATCCTCTGTCATGCCCTTCTCCTCCTGCCGTCAATCTTTCCCAGCATCAGGATCTTTCCTAATGAGTCTTTTTTTTTCAACTCTTCGCATCACGTGGCCAAAGTATTGGAGCTTCAACTTCAGCATCTGTCCTGCTGAAGAATATACATGGAGGCCCAGCTATATCAGTTCTTCCAATGAACTGAATTATAGGGCACTGAGTCCAGTACTTTGGCCACCTCATGAGAAGAGTTGACTCATTGGAAAAGACACTGATGCTGATTGGGGGCAGGAGGAGAAGGGGACGACAGAGGATGAGATGGCTGGATGGCATCACGGACTTGATGGACGTGAGTCTGAGTGAACTCTGGGAGATGGTGATGAACAGGGAGGCCTGGCATGCTGCGATTCATGGGGTCACAAAGAGTCAGACACGACTGAGTGACTGAACTGAACTGAACTGAACTGAATTTGTATCAGAGAATTGGTTGGTGTAGGAAAAACACACAACTGCTCACAGAAATGTTCTGTGTGAATGTAATGAGTAGGAAAAAATAGTTTTCCTTTAGTTGGTATAGAGTTTTTTCCTTCCTACAAAATAGCTCATGACACACATAGGAAGTTCTCAATAAATGTTGGTTATCATTATTGTTAATGTAGATAGGGTTGATTTACATTCCCACCAATAGCAAGAAAATAATTTTTAATTTGATAAAGCAAAGTCATCACCTTATTTCAGTTTCCATTTTCTAAATATTTGAGATTGAACATTTGTTTATAGGATTCCTGGCCACTTTCATATTATTCCTAAGAAATATTAACCAGTGTCCATTACCTGTTTCCCCACTGAGATAAAACTACTAATGGCACATTCCAGAGTGGTGAATAATCACCTCAAATTCTGATCAGACCTGAATTTCCAACTGATTCTACACACTGTAGCTTCAATCTGACTTAAAGGAAATCGACTCCTAACTATGTATCAGACCAACACTCTCACCAAGGACCTGGATCAAATCCTGTAGAAGAAATCAGCTATTTGAAGGCACTCAAGAACAACAGTTAAAGGGGCAAGATCACAGAGAAAAGCACACAAATGTAAACTTAACATTTTCCTCCACTTTGCCTCTAGAGAAATTTGGCAAAATACCAGACCACCTGACCTGCCTCTTGAGAAACCTATATGCAGGTCAATAAGCAAGTTAGAAATGGACATGGAACAACAAACTGGTTCCAAATAGGAAAAGGAGTACGTCAAGGCTGTATACTGTCACCCTGCTTATTTAACTTATATGCAGAGTACATCATGAGAAACGCTGGGCTGGAAGAAGCACAAGCTGGAATCAAGATTGCCAGGAGAAATATCAATCAACTCAGATATGCAGATGACACCACCCTTACGGCAGAAAGTGAAGAGGAACTAAAAAACCTCTTGATGAAAGTGAAAGAGGAGAGTAAAAAAGTTGGCTTAACGCTCAACATTCAGAAAACGAAGATCATGGCATCTGGTCCCATCACTTCATGGGAAATAGATGGGGAAACAGTGTCAGACCTTATTTTTTGGCCCTCCAAAATCACAGCAGATGGTGACTACAGCCATGAAATTAAAAGACGCTTACTCCTTGGAAGGAAAGTTATGACCAACCTAGAAGGCATATTGAAAAACAGAGACATTACTTTGCCAACAAAGGTCCATCTAGCCAAGGCTATGGTTTTTCCAGTGGTCATGTATGGATNAATTGAAAGACACTTGCTCCTTGAAAGAAAAGCTATGACCAACCTAGAAGGCATATTGAAAAACAGAGACATTACTTTGCCAACAAAGGTCCATCTAGCCAAGGCTATGGTTTTTCCAGTGGTCATGTATGGATGCCAGAGTTGGACTATGAAGAAAGCTGAGAGCCAAAGAATTGATGCTTTTGAACTGTGGTGTTGGAGAAGACTCTTGAGAGTCCCTTGGACTGCAAGGAGATCCAACCAGTCCATTCTAAAGGAGATCACTGCTGGGTGTTCTTAGGAAGGAATGATGCTAAAGCTGAAACTCCAGTACTTTGGCCACTTCATGCAAAGAGTTGACTCATTGGAAAAGACTCTGATGCTGGGAGGGATTAGAGGCAGGAGGAGAAGGGGACAACAGAGGATGAGATGGCTGGATGGCATGACTGACTCGATGGACATGAGTTTGAGTGGACTCTGGGAGTTGGTGATAGACAGGGAGGCCTGGCCTGCTGCGATGATGGGGTCGCAAAGAGTCGGACATGACTGAGTGACTGAACTGAACTGAAGCACAACTGGACTGAGTGGCCAAGCAGAGCATCCAGCTTTCAAGCTCAGAGCTTTCAGCATGCTCACAAGCATGAAAATAAAAATTGATGCTTAAGAACCATCAAGGTAAATACTTTTTCTTTGCATTAGACCCCACAATAGACCCCACAGAGGCTATGTCTCAGGAATAAGGACAAATCAAAATATATCAGACTTTCAGTTCAGTTCAATCACTCAGTTGTGTCCTATTCCTTGCGACCCCATGCACTGAAGCACAACAGGCCACCCTGCGCATCACCAGCTCCTGGAGTTTACTCAAATTCATGTCCATTGAGTCAGTGATGCAATCCAACCATCTTATCCTCTGTCGTCCCCTTCTCCTCCCAGTTTCAATCTTTTGCAGCATGAGGGTCTTTTCCAAGGAGTCAGTTCTTTGCATCAGGTGGCCCAAGTATTGGAGTTTCAGCTTCAGCATCAGTCCTTCCAATGAATATTCAAGACTGATTTCCTTAAGGATGGACTGGTTGGATCTCCTTGCAGTCCAAGGGACTCTCTAGAGTCTTCTTCAACACCACAGTTCAAAAACATCAATTCTTCGGTACTCAGCTTTCTTTATAGTCCAACTCTCACATCCAAACATGACTACTGGAAAAATGATAATCTTGACTAGATGGATCTTTGCTGGCAAAGTAATGTCCTTACTTTATAATATGCTGTCTAGTTTGGTCATAACTTTCCTTCCAAGGAGTAAACACCTTCTAATTTCATGGCTGCAATCACCATCTGCAGTGATTTTGGAGCCCTAAAAAATAAAGTCTGACACTGTTTCCACTGTTTCCCCATCTATTTCCCATGAAGTGATGGGACCAGATGCCATGATCTTCATTTTCTGAATGTTGAGCTTTAAGCCAACTTTTTCACTCTCCTCTTTCACTTTCACCAAGAGGCTCTTTAGTTCTTCTTTGCTTTCTGCTGTAAGGGTGGTGTCATCTGCATATCTAAGGTTANAGTAATACCATAGTCATACATTTCTGGTTAAAAAATATCTCAGAAGAAACAGAAATAACCTTTTTTAAGAAAGCTAGACAAGGAGCAGTTAGATTAATAATATCTTATGCTTGCATAGCATACTAGTGATTCTTTATTTTCACACACCTTCCGTAATTTAATCTTTCAAATAACTACATGAAGTGGGCAAAGCAAGACTCATTACTTGCATTCTAGCATCAGAACCATCAGAATCTTGCAGCTCATAAAACACCCTAGTATTTTTCACTTTAACACACACACTCTGCCTCTTCAAGCATTTATAGCAACTCAAATATTCATAGCAACAATCTATCACCATAAAACAAACTTGACATTTTCATTTTCTGTCACATCTTTAAACCAGAAAGGAATATGTTAAATAACGATTTCATCCCAAGGACTGCAGGACCTAAGGGATATGACATGTCCTCCCAGGAAAAAAGGCCCAAAGATTGTCATAAGCACATACCTCAGAGTCTGCTGTTTATTTGGAATGGTGGGTAGAAGTCCATACTCTTCTGCAAAAGGGAAGGCTGATGGGAAGCCCCAGTGGCATAGCAGTAAAGAATCTGCCTTCAGTGCAGGAGACCCAAGAGACATGGCTTGATCCCTGGGTCTGGAAGATCCCTTGGAGAAGAAAATGGCAAACCACTCCAATATTCTTGCCTGGGAAGTCCCATGGACAGAGGAGCCTGGTGGGCTCCAGTCTATGGGGTCACAGAAGAGTCAGACGTGACTTAGCCAATGAACAACAGCAATGGAAAAAAGGACCGTGGGTTGACCTGGATATGCTGGTTAATGACTCTGTTCCAAAGACTTGAGAGTGAAGAGTGCTAGAATCTCCTATGAGCAATAAAGAGGTCATTTCTTCTCTCCCTTTCTACCCCTACCCCCGGCCTTTGAAGAAACAGTTTAGACTATTCTGTGAAGAGGGGGAATCCCAGAAAGGTTATATCTGCTTAGAGAAGGACCCAAAGATAATTAAGAGGACACTGTCACCCAAGATTGGAGCTGGTCTGAGAGATCTAAAACTGAGTGTTAGAGTTCCTCCACTTCTGTGGAGAAATCATGACATTTAAGGTGCTGTTCATGTCTTTCCAGCCTTAGCTACCCTGAAACCTTGAAGGCTCCTGAAGGCATTTTGTTCTCTCTCAATTTACAGAATTTGCACAAACCTCAATTGAGAGCAATCCTCACCTTTACCTGCCTATAGTCTACTGACTCCGGAGAAGGCAATGGCACCCCACTCCAGTACTCTTGCCTGGAAAATCCCATGGACAGAGGAGCCCGGTAAGCTGCAGTCCATGGGGTCGCTAGGCATCGGACACAACTGAGCAACTTCACTTTCACACATTGGAGAAGGAAATGGCAACCCACTCCAGTGTTCTTGCCTGGAGAATCCCAGGGACATGGGAGCCTGGTGGGCTGCCATCTGTGGGGTCGCACAGAGTCAGACACAACTGAAGCGACTTAGCAGTAGCAGCCGTCTACTCACCCTTTTTGGCACAGATCACTCATTTCCTCCTCCTGGAAGCCGTCTTTCACAACCTGTACTCCTCACCAGAAGGATATGGCCACCCACTCCAGAATTCTTGCCTGGAGAATCCCATGGACAGAGGAGCCTGATGGGCTATAGTCCATGGGCTTGCAAAGAATCAGACACAACTGAAGCGACTCAACATTCACTCCTCACCACTGCCTTGTAAGTTCCTGCAGGGTCCTGTGCTTACCTTTATTTATGGTTCTGACCACACTTGATTGTAATCAGTTTGTCTAGCTGACCTTCAAGACTCTAAATTATGTCTTATCATCTTTGTATTCCCCAAACTAGCATGGCACCTGGCACATAATGTACACAAAATGAATGAAGCAAAGGAGGACTGCTTATCCTTGACCCCAACCCAGAACTTCTGATACCTTCTGACCCATCCGATTGGTAATGTGGGCACGTCTCCTCTCTGAGTGACTTTATTGACCTTTAGTTCTTCTCCTGCTCCTACCTACCCTGGATTTAATTGAGAGGCTCTTGACCTAAACAAGCCTGGTAGGATTCTCCCAGTCACAGAAACTCTGTTCTCCAGTCTAAGGAGGAAGATACCAACAGACCTAACCATTATCAGGTTAATACTGCTCCTAAGCCGTTATCAGGCACAGTCCCACCCGAGCCCAGAACAACTGGATGATAGTTGTAGCTCCCTGGATGATAGATTATTAGTAGCTCCCTTTCCACCTAGTTTGCTTGTTAAAATAGTCTGGTCAGACTTTCATTCTTTGGTGCTTTGTTCTGCTGCAGTTATATGACCTACACTGAGTCGCTAATATGCTTGAGTAATCTTTCTGTCCACAATCATTATTCCCAGTTTGTCATCAAGCTTATTTTTTGCTTTCCTGCACTTCCAGTCAAGGGGTCTTCTCTCTTAAAAAGCTGTTCCTGAAATCCAGTGTGGTCACCCAGAATTCTGGATACCATCGCTTTCTACTAACTTCTCTCGGATTGTCCTCCAGCTCTGCCCTTCAATTTCCACACCTCCTTTTGAAACTGGTTCTGCTCTGGGACCTGTGTTTTGCTTGAGACTTTTTTCCACTTGTGTTTGCCTTTTTTTTTATTCCAAATGCAACATCCAGACACATGTTCCCCAATGAAGACAAAAATAATCAAACTGAAGGGCAACACAGGACATTATGTTGTTTTTGTTCAGTTGCTTAGTCGTGTCTGACTCTTTGCAACCCCATGGACTGCAGCATGTCAGGCTTTCCTGTCCTTCACTATCTCCCAGAGTTTGCTCAAATTCATGTCCTCTGAGTCAGTGATAGACTTTGAAAATACTTAAATTTCTCCTGAATGTTTCCCTTAAAGATATAAAAAAAATTTTTTTTAGATCCTGCCAACATTGATAGAATAGCTGATCAACCATTTAGAAGAACACTATACATTGGGTCAAAATTAATAAGAGTGTTAAACTTTCATGTGATCACACCATGTCCTTTGCATTTTATGGCATAACCCTTTTTATAAGTCTATTTCTGAGTACAAAGAGGCTTAGCCACCACTGCTCTGGCTTGCCAGCTTAAACTGACTGTTGCTATTTTAACCACGTTCCCCTTTAGAAAGAATACGGCCAACAGTTCCAAATTCCTGAGGGAACCATAACTGTTTATACAGAAAAAAATAGAATGACACATCACTTGGAAATTTGTTACTATTTAAGCCACTATCAGCTTGGCTTTTGTTTGTTTTTGTTTGCCAGAGTGATCTCTTATGGCCCCAAATGCCACATTTCTAACCAGCAGACTGGTCCCAGGAGCGGAAGACCATCCTGGAAAAGAGCCTGGACAATGGACACCAGGATCCAACACATCCTAAGAAAGCAAAGTCACAAGTTTCGGTCAATATCCTCCATCAAGCAAAGAGCATGGCTTTCTCTCAAACACGGACAGTGAAAATGACCAGGGCCTGCCCTGTCTGGGTCTAGAACAGTCCAGGGATTCAGCAACTTTAACAAAACAAAAAGTCTGACTGAAGGGCCCTTTTGGAGGAGGGAAAACAAGCCAGTCTGGATGAAAGGCATGCTCTAGAATGGAAAGGAACCAAAGAGGTACTTTTTGCTAATCTGTTTCTGACTACCTTTGTCTGGGATATGTGCCTCCCTGAGTCACCCTGACCTCAGAAAGCTCCCTGTTTCCTAGTCTGTCCATTCATTCAGGTAAACTCTGAACTCAGCCTATGTTGCATTTCATAAATGATTCCAGATCACCCCTGTTCATGTGATGTTTGCCTCATCTTAAGCTTTCCCCTCCCAGTTCACTCTGTCCCACCCTGATCGTCTAGCAATGATCCACGCTGGTGGTCCTGATTTCGGCCAAGCCTTGATAACACCTAAGAAGAAAACCTTCCAAACCCATGACCTGAAAAGGACACTTCTTTGCAAGTGTCAAGCACTGTTACAGCTCTGAGATTTTACCAAGCTCTGCAGGCTGACAAGCTAGACTGTCACAGTTCCTCAGATAATAGCTGAAGACGCAAGCCGTCAAGGTCAGAGACAAAGGGTTTTATCACTCATGGCACAGGCAACACCTTGAGCTTCTTGTTCACGTTGCTTCCCCTCAGCCATCAAGCCCCACAGGAGTTACATGGAACGACCTGGGCAGATGCTGTTCACGCAGTATGTTTGTAGTACAACTGAAAAACTGTGGGCTTTAGGAAACTCCAATCTTTTATTATAAAAAATGGACAAGAAAACCTGTCTAGAGGTGCTTCAGAGGGAGATACTATAGTTATTACACTGGAAAGTAAAAGAACTAGCCCTCTGCTCCAGTGTGAGATATCATTTCTTTTTGTTTAATATTTATTTATTTGCAGCTGGCGAATAAAAAATAATAAATAATATTTATTTACATTTATTTACCGGCTCTTAGTTGCTGCACCCTGGATCTTTTAGCTGTGGCATGTGGAATCTAGTTCCCTAACCAGGGATCAAACCTAGGCCCCCTGCATTAGGAGCATGGAGTCATAGCCTCTGGACCACCATGGAGGTCTTGGGAAATATCATTTCTATCTTCTATTCCTCTTTGAAAAGAGGATCCAGAACAAAAGACTGTCTCAGTACCTTTGCTCACAAGATGTACAGGAACATGAGAAACACATGAAAAATTGTCTCAACAGTAAATAGTAAAAGTCAATGGATAAATGAATAAATTTATGGACATCTTAAAGAAAGAGACAAGGTGATGAGTACTCAGTACAAATAATTTATTCATTTTCTAGTTCTCTAAGTAAGCACACAAGCATATGTCAGCCCAGGTCATTTCTGCTCATCAAGGAAGTGAAAGTGAAAGTGAAGTTGCTCAGTCGTGTCTGACTCTTTGTAACCCCATGGAGTGCCGCCTACCAGGCTCCTCCACCCATGGGATTTTCCAGGAAAGAGTACTGGAGTGGGTTGCCATTTCCTTCTCTAGGAGATCTTCCCAACCCAGGGACTGAACCTAGGTCTCCCGCATTGTAGGCAGACACTTTACCATCTGAACCACCAGGGAAGTCCAGGTGACTCTCATTTTACTAATTTAAACCTATGTCACTCTTTCAAATAATTGGCACTCCTTGGAATAAATCCTACAAAACTTAATGAGTGATTCTTTTTAACTTACCAGATGCTATCATCTACTTCACAAAAAACAGCTTAAATATCACTCCATTACTTCACATGTAAGTTATTGTACACATCTCTTGATTCTAAAGAATCTTTATCCCAAAGACAAAAGTGCAAATGACTAAATTTTGAGACTGAAATTAGTCAACATAAAGAAATAAAGAAAACTTTTATATATAAAGGTTGGCTTCTAACTTCATTACAGAGTTGATCAAAGGCCTTGAAGGGCAGATCGACAAAGGTTTAAGTCACAGAAATAGTTCACCAGTCACCTCTATCTTTTGTGGCTTCCTTCTTATAAGTGCTTTGGTATATCTTTTTGAGGATAGGGCTTTTTCTAAACAAACTGTTATTCCAGTCAGAAATGGCATGAGCAACATCCAAGGAATTCCAAGCAGTATGATGATTAAGCAGCGTTTGCTAACTATATTCTGGGGAACACAAGTGTCTTTTATGATGTTAATAAATAATTTGCCACGAAAAAATTACTTGGTCAAGTAAGCTTGGTAAGCTACACACTGTAAAATTTTTCAGAGCCTCTAATTGAGCTAATGTAGATCTAATTGGACTAATGAGATTCATTTATCATTGAATCTCCAATATGTGAATGAGGAATATAGTAGAAAACATTTCCCACACTTGTTCACCATGTAAAATATTTAACATCAGATGTTTTGTATTAGAGATATTGGATGCTTAGAGAAAGTAGAGTTTCATAGAATTTAGTTAGAAAAACTCTGGGCCACAACCCAGACTGGATATGGGACAAGAACAATGAAGGTATTGAGATAGTTGGGAGCTAGTTTTGCAGAGGACCTTGAATTGTATGCTGCTATTTGGACTTTATTATGTAAGCAGTAGAGAAATATCCTGTTGGCATTCTTTTTTATCTATTTGATATATTTAGATGTGGTCTTTTTAGTCAGAAACATATTAAAAAGATTCCAGGGACTTTCCACTGTAATAAATTTCTCTCCAGAGAATAAGAAAGCTACAGAAGAGAATAACCTCTGTAAATATCCAAGTTCAAAATTTAACAGCATTCACTGTTAAGAAATTCCTTTGTGTGTCTTAGAATTCTATGTAGTACTTTAAGTTATTTTACTTTTCCCTCCATTTTTAAAGCCTTTATTAAATTTGTTACAATATTGCTTCTGTTGTGCATGTTCTGGTTTGAGGGCCGTGAGGCATAGGGGATCTTAACTCCTCGACCACGGGTAGAACCCACACCCCCTGCACTAGAAGGAAAAGTCTTAACCGCTGGACTGCCAGGGGAGTCCCAGTTAATTTACTTATTTTCTGTCTGTGTTCATTGTACTTCCTCTTCTCTTAAATTCTGGCAAGAACTCAGCCTTGCAACAGAGACTGACAGCTTCACTTACGGCTTGTCCCAATCTGAATACAATCATCCCTTAAGATTCTATCATTGTGGCTTATTTTCCAACATTTCCATCATAGTCAGGACTATCTTGGATACTCTAACCAAGTTTTCTTTGTTCTGTCATTCAGTGAATATTTAATGAGCCCTATCTGATGCAAGGCATTATAATAAGTGCTGAGAGATATAAAAGGTTTCCCTTCAGACTTGTGTACACTTTTGAATATTTTGCTTTAAGATCAAGTCAACAAATTCTTTCAAGCTTTGATTGATTTGTGCTGCTTGTAAAGGTCAAGTATATAAGGAACAACTTGGTCTATGAGTCAGTGAATATTTATTGAGCTTTTGTGTGCATGAATAGTTGCTCAATAGCGTCCGACTCTTTGCAACCCCATGGACTGTAGCCCACAGGGCTCCTCTGCCCATGGGATTCTCCAGGCAAGAATACTGGAATGGATTGCCATTCCCATCTCCAAGGTATCTTCCTGATCCAAGGATAGAACCTACGTCTCCTGTGCCTCCTGCATTAGAGACAAGACAAGTTCATTCTTTACCCACTGAGCCATCAAGGAAGCCCTTATTGAGATTTTACTATATGCCAAGCATCACTTTAGGTGCTGGGGATGCAGCATTGAGCAAGATAGGCCTAGTTCCTGCCCTCATAGAGCTTTTTTATATATCTAGTTGTAGCTAAAGACAATAGAATGAATGACTGTGAAATTTCTTATTACTTATCAAAACTCTTTTTGAAATGTTATTAGTTACAAAGGTGGGGGATAAAACAGACATGGCAAAATGTTAACTGGTTAATCTAGGAGAAGAGTATATGTTTACTCATTTAATTATTCCTTTGATATTTCTGTCAAGTTGAAACTTTTTGAAAGAAGGTCGAGGAAAGTTTAATAAGAACAAATCTAAACACTTGAAATTATATTTGTTTCTTAATCTAATTTCTTTGCTCACTTGTAAAATTTCAGTGCTCTATGACATTTGATTCACTTATTTCCATATTAGAACTCCCAAGGCAGAAGCTAAAACATTACCTTAGGAATAAAAGCAAGACTTGGTTTGCATTTTCCCTACCACAGAATGTCCTGCCCACAGGGAATACTGTGGCTCTTGAATGTGGCAAGCATTTCTGTTAAACCCTCTATAAAATATGTCAGCATACTTAGTTTTTGGCTAAGCAAATAAGAATTACAGTGTCTAGACTTGCTATTTGTATCATTCATTTGGAATTTCTTAAGCAAAGCAGGAGACATGGGACATGTGACTTCGATACCTGGGTAGGGAAGATTCCCTGGAGAAAATAGCAATCCACTTCAATATTCTTTCCTGGAAGTTCCCATGGGCAGAGGAGCCTGGCGGGCTACAATCCATGGGTTTGCAAAGAGTTGGACATGACAGAGTACATGGAACACGTAAGCTATTTTCTAAGGCATGTATATATGTTTTAATGATTATAATATTCTATGACAATCAGTAAACTCTATGTATTTGCTGTATATATGCTAGGATACTCAAAACAGAACCTCTTCATTCTAGCAGTGGTAGAACAGAACGACCTCGCCAAAAATGTATCCAAGTAAAAAATGGGTGTTAGAGAAAGTAAGGGTGGACTTAAAGTGGCTTTTAACAATGCCTCCCTATGATTTTCACCCCAGACTCACCAGATATCATCATTGTCTGCATTTTTATTTTCTAACCATTTCAAGTTGCCAGACACATCTTTGTCTCTGAGGCATGATGTATCTGTATTTTCAGCAAGGAATGCAAATTGTAGCAAATCAAGGGTATAAAAGGTACAGCCAGTGATTAAAAGTGAAAAAGAGCATAAGAAATATTTATTTGGGAAATAATATGGTATCTAAGATCTGCTACAGGTATTCCCAAAGAAAAGAAATATAGGTATCTCCCACTATTCCAAAGTTTCCTTTATGTGTACCCAGCTTTTATGAAAGATTTAACATTGTAGCTGATTTTTGATAACCAAAAGAGACCTAAAGTATATTTTTATAAGGCCAAAAGCAAAAATAGCATTCAGTGTTGGTTTTGCAGTGACCCAGTTATAGGCAGTGTGCATGGTGAGCAGGGAGAGTGGCGTGGCCAAACTTCTTTCCCGGGAACTCCACACAGCATCTCAACATCAAGCCACCAGAGCTTTGAACTGTGTCTGTGAGCGTCTGCGTGTTATCTGGATTAACTTTGTGTATTCATTAGCAAAATGTGTCCTAAAGTAATCGCTTCATTGCTTTACCCCCATTTTGGCTTAGGAACTTTCAGATTGTGGGGAAAACCTGTACAGGTTAACTGGTAAGTGACATTTCCCCTCCATTCATTAAAAAAATGTGTTGCCTGCTATATTTTAAATGTATAAATAACAAGGGGGCTTCCCAGATGGCGCTAGTGGTAAAGAACTTGTCTGCCAGTGCAGGAGATCTAAGAGATGCAGGTTTGAACCCTAGGTCAGGAAGATCCCCTAGAGGAGGGCATGGGAACCCACTCCAGTATTCTTGTCTGGAGAAATTCACAGACAGAGGATTCTGACAGGCTACAGTCCATGGGGCCTCAGAGTCAGATATGACTGGAGTGACTTAGCACGCAGGCACGCAACCAACAAGGACCTACTGTATAGCACAGGGAACTCTGCTCAATGTTATCTGGCAGCCTGGATGGGAGGGGAGTTTGGGGGAGAATGGATACACGTATATGCATGGCTGAGTCCCTTCCCTGTCACCTGAAACTATCACAACATTGTTAATCGGTTATACTCCAATACAAAATGAAAAGTTAAGAAAAAAATATGTTGCATGTCTGCTAGGTGCCAGACACTACACTAGTGGAGATAAAAGAATACAGCATAGTCTCTCCTTTCAAAAAACCAGACATGTATGGTGGAATGAGAGGTGATAGGAATAGTGAAAACAACAATGTGGGCCTTGAGTTCAAACTCAAATTGTCTCTGTCATGTATAAACTATAGGCATATCCCAGGGATATTGCAGGGGGGTGGTTCTAGCCACTACAATAAAGTGAGACAAACACATTTTTTGGTTTCCCAGTTCATATAAATTATGTTATACTATAGTCTATTACAGAGAAGGCAATGGCACCCCACTCCAATACTCTTGCCTGGAGAATCCCATGAACGGAGGAGCCTGGTAGGCTGCAGTCCATGGGGTCGCTGAGAGTTGGACACGACTCAGTGACTTCACTTTCACTTTTCACTTTCATGCACTGGAGAAGGAAATGGCAACCCACTCCAGTGTTCTTGCCTGGAGAATCCCAGGGACGGCGGAGCCTGGTGGGCTGCCGTCTATGGGGTTGCACAGAGTCGAACACGACTGAAGCGACTTAGCAGCAGTAGCAGCAGCATAGTCTATTAAGTGTAGGATAGCATATCTATATCTATCTATCTATACTTCATTTAAAATATACCATATTGCTAAAAATGCTAACCATCATCTGAGTACTGAGTCTTCCTTCTGAGACCAACTCCTCCACCTGTGCATTCATACCTTCCACCTCTCTCTTAAATGACATCATTCCAACTCTTTCTTCTCTCTTCTGCATCTCAGTTTTTGCCTTTTCATAGGCTTATGTCCATCAACATTAAACATGCAGTAATTTCTCCAGTCTTAAATATATACGTGTGTGTGTGTGTGTGTGTTAGTTTATGAGTCATATTTGATTCTTTGCAACCCCATGGACTACAGCCCACCAGGCTCCTCTCTCCATGTTATTCTCCAGGCAAGAACACTGGAATGGGTTGCCATTCCCTTCTCCAGGGGATCTTACTGACCCAGGGAACAAACCCACATCTTCTGTACTGCAGGCAGATTCTTTACCATCTGAGCCACCAGGGAAGCCCAAATACATACATATTACATCTAATCCTGCAAGTCTTTCTGGCCCCTACATACTTCTCCAGATGTTACCTTGCTTCTCTTCTACTTTTATAGCAAAATTTCTCAAGAGAGCTGTTGACATTTACTGCTTTAATTGCTGTCTTTTCTTTCTCTCTGGAAACTTCTCCAATCAGATTTCTTCCCTATGGCTTCCCTATGGTTCTTCCCAAAGAACCCCTCCTGTCCAGGTTATCTGACCTATCTGCCTCTTATATGGCTAGCTGTTCAGGAAGTAGCTATTTCCTTCTATCAACTTCATTGCTCAAAAAACAAACAAACAAACAAACACCAATCATATATCTTAGGACACCTGGGGTTTTCTCTAGCTCGGGGGTCGGGAATCACAATTAGTCTCTCAGCCAGCCATCCCACCACCGTGGCCCTTACTGTTAGCCATATTGGAAAGGACTCACAGGTGTCACAGTTCAAGCCAATAAACCTGATGGAGCTTTTGCACCTGTAATAAGATGAATGTACTAGTTTGTTTAACTAAAACCCTAATGGCGAACATTAAACTGATTGCAATTTAGTCTTAACTATTAGTCAGTTACAGACATCTTTTTGAATGTAGGGGTTCTGTCTCCTTCCACTATGTTGATTAGATAGAATTCTGGAGGTCATCTTTCCAGGAATGATTTTACAGTCACACGTCTATTTCACTACTCTCTCATGTAATGATCAATTTGCTTTTCAATGAGCCCTCTACTCTGGATGGACATAGAGTCTGTGACACAGAGTGAAGTAAAGCAGAAAGAGAAAAACAAATATTGTATACTAGTGCACATATGTGGAATCCAGAAAAATGGTATAGGTGATCTTATTGGCAAAGCAGAGTCAGAGACACAGATATAGAGAACAAATGTGGACATCAAGGAGGGAAATGATGAATCTGGGAGATGGGGAATAACATATACACACTACTGATGCGTGTGTGTGTGTGTGTTCAGTCACTAAATTGTGTCTGACTATGCAACCCGATGGACTGTAGCCCAGCGGACTCCTCTGTTCACAGGATTTAAAGGGCAAGAATACTGGAGTGGGTTGCCATTTCCTCCTCCAAGGGGTCTTCCTGACCCAGGGATCGAACCCACATCTCCTGCATTGGCAGGCAGATTCTTTACTACTGCACTTCGTGGGAACCCCTGTACTATTGATTCTTTATTACTGTGCCTCCTGGGATGCCCTACACTATTGATACTATGTATAAAACTAGATAGCATATTGAAAAGCAGAAACATTACTTTGCCAACAAAAGTCCGTTTAGTCAAGGCTATGGTTTTTCCAACGGTCATGTATGGATGCGAGAGTTGGACTGTGAAGAAAGCTGAGTGCCAAAGAATTGATGCTTTTGAATTGTGGTGTTGGAGAAGTCTCTTGAGAGTCCCTTGGACTGCAAGGAGATCCAACCTGTCCATCCTAAAGATCAGTCCTGGGAGTTCTTTGGAAGGAATGATGCTAAAGCTGAAATTCCAGTACTTTGGCCACCTCATGCGAAGAGTTGACTCATTGGAAAAGACTCTGATGCTGGGAGGGATTGGGGGCAAGAGGAGAAGGNCTTCCACCTCTCTCTTAAATGACATCATTCCAACTCTTTCTTCTCTCTTCTGCATCTCAGTTTTTGCCTTTTCATAGGCTTATGTCCATCAACATTAAACATGCAGTAATTTCTCCAGTCTTAAATATATACGTGTGTGTGTGTGTGTGTGTTAGTTTATGAGTCATATTTGATTCTTTGCAACCCCATGGACTACAGCCCACCAGGCTCCTCTCTCCATGTTATTCTCCAGGCAAGAACACTGGAATGGGTTGCCATTCCCTTCTCCAGGGGATCTTACTGACCCAGGGAACAAACCCACATCTTCTGTACTGCAGGCAGATTCTTTACCATCTGAGCCACCAGGGAAGCCCAAATACATACATATTACATCTAATCCTGCAAGTCTTTCTGGCCCCTACATACTTCTCCAGATGTTACCTTGCTTCTCTTCTACTTTTATAGCAAAATTTCTCAAGAGAGCTGTTGACATTTACTGCTTTAATTGCTGTCTTTTCTTTCTCTCTGGAAACTTCTCCAATCAGATTTCTTCCCTATGGCTTCCCTATGGTTCTTCCCAAAGAACCCCTCCTGTCCAGGTTATCTGACCTATCTGCCTCTTATATGGCTAGCTGTTCAGGAAGTAGCTATTTCCTTCTATCAACTTCATTGCTCAAAAAACAAACAAACAAACAAACACCAATCATATATCTTAGGACACCTGGGGTTTTCTCTAGCTCGGGGGTCGGGAATCACAATTAGTCTCTCAGCCAGCCATCCCACCACCGTGGCCCTTACTGTTAGCCATATTGGAAAGGACTCACAGGTGTCACAGTTCAAGCCAATAAACCTGATGGAGCTTTTGCACCTGTAATAAGATGAATGTACTAGTTTGTTTAACTAAAACCCTAATGGCGAACATTAAACTGATTGCAATTTAGTCTTAACTATTAGTCAGTTACAGACATCTTTTTGAATGTAGGGGTTCTGTCTCCTTCCACTATGTTGATTAGATAGAATTCTGGAGGTCATCTTTCCAGGAATGATTTTACAGTCACACGTCTATTTCACTACTCTCTCATGTAATGATCAATTTGCTTTTCAATGAGCCCTCTACTCTGGATGGACATAGAGTCTGTGACACAGAGTGAAGTAAAGCAGAAAGAGAAAAACAAATATTGTATACTAGTGCACATATGTGGAATCCAGAAAAATGGTATAGGTGATCTTATTGGCAAAGCAGAGTCAGAGACACAGATATAGAGAACAAATGTGGACATCAAGGAGGGAAATGATGAATCTGGGAGATGGGGAATAACATATACACACTACTGATGCGTGTGTGTGTGTGTGTTCAGTCACTAAATTGTGTCTGACTATGCAACCCGATGGACTGTAGCCCAGCGGACTCCTCTGTTCACAGGATTTAAAGGGCAAGAATACTGGAGTGGGTTGCCATTTCCTCCTCCAAGGGGTCTTCCTGACCCAGGGATCGAACCCACATCTCCTGCATTGGCAGGCAGATTCTTTACTACTGCACTTCGTGGGAACCCCTGTACTATTGATTCTTTATTACTGTGCCTCCTGGGATGCCCTACACTATTGATACTATGTATAAAACTAGATAGCATATTGAAAAGCAGAAACATTACTTTGCCAACAAAAGTCCGTTTAGTCAAGGCTATGGTTTTTCCAACGGTCATGTATGGATGCGAGAGTTGGACTGTGAAGAAAGCTGAGTGCCAAAGAATTGATGCTTTTGAATTGTGGTGTTGGAGAAGTCTCTTGAGAGTCCCTTGGACTGCAAGGAGATCCAACCTGTCCATCCTAAAGATCAGTCCTGGGAGTTCTTTGGAAGGAATGATGCTAAAGCTGAAATTCCAGTACTTTGGCCACCTCATGCGAAGAGTTGACTCATTGGAAAAGACTCTGATGCTGGGAGGGATTGGGGGCAAGAGGAGAAGGGGACAACAGAGGATGAGATGGATGGATGGCATCACTGACTCAATGAACATGAGTCTGAGTGAACTCCGGGAGATGGTGATGAACAGGGAGGCCTGGCGTGCTGCGATTCATGGGGTCGCAAAGAGTTGAACATGACTGAGCGACTGAACTGAACTGAACTGAACTGATGAAACATATAACTAGTGAGAACCTACTGTACAGCTCAGAGAACTCTATTCACTGCTCTGCAGTGATGAAGATGGGAAGAAAATCCAAAAAAGAGGGGATATATGTCTACATGTGGCTGATCCACTTTGTTGCATAGTAGAAAATAACTGTAAAGCAACTATCTTTCAATAACAAGAAAAAAAAGCCTTCAACTTCATTCCCCACCTCCATCATCTACTCTGAATCAAGTTCTGTTGTTCTCTACTTCTTAGAAACACATTTCTGTCCTTTTGGATACTCATCTCTATAATAATACAACTGCCAGTATCATTCCTGAAGATATCTGTCTCCCCATAAAATTGTAACTCCATGAGGGCAGGGGCTCTGTTTTTCTTCTCTTTGAATAGTCAGCATTTGTCACAGTATAGACAAATACTTGGTATTTAATTATTATTAAGCAATTATAATTAATTATTATTTGTTTACAGTGAGACAGGAGACAGAAAATCTTCTGCATAATACTAGATGATAATGTTTCATATGCAGAATTGCATTGCATTCAGACAGTCTATTCCTTGTAATGTGGATGAGCTCATCTCATTCAGATGGTACATGAGATAAATGTTTTTAATTCTAAGTAACAGAAACAAATTCTGGATAACTTAAATTTTAAAAATGGGGGAGGAGTGGTTTACTGGATGAATACTAAGGCATTTCATGGGATCAGTGGGAGAGTGGTCAATCAAAACACTGGAAGGCAGGTTCTAAAGCAACTAAGTAGGAAAGCTCAGGGCAAGAGTTCAGAGGCCTTATCTAGAGCAGGCCATTACTAGAGCAGGCCTCCAATCAGACCAGTTTGTACTTCTCTCTCACAAGTTTCAAATTGTCAGCAGAGAGGGTGTGATTGGTCCAGGTTCTGTCAACTGTCCGCCTACACCTGGATTGACCAAGTTTGACTGGAGTGCCAGTGTCCCTTAGTACAGGCATGACCACTAGAGGCTTATTCCAGTGTTTTAATCCATTCCCAGAGAAAAAGGAAACTATTGTGAGCCAAAGTGGCCACCCCAGATGACGACCCCTTTAGATACACAGGAAGGACATTTATATTGTCCAGAAATCAAAGTAGAACAAGGCAAGGGGCAGTTTCAAGGTCAATTCTGTTAACAAAGAAATATTTTCATCTGGACTTTATTGTCCATTTGTATATTTCTTTATATTATAGCTATATATAATTAATATTTACATTATATTTATATAATTTAACTTTTAGTATGTAAATTTTCAAACACATAAAAGTAGAGATAATTACATTACCCTTCAATGTATCCATCATCCAACTTTAATAATAACCAATTTTTTAATTATTCTTCTTATACCTATTCTATATCCTAAAACTTGTTTCCTGAGATACTTTTAAAATAAATACCAGATATCATATTTTACCTCATAAATATTTCATGGCATATCTGTATTAGATGAGGAATTTTAAAACCATAATCATAATATCATTATCATACTGAAGAAAGTAACAATAATTCTTTAATATTAGATGTTATTGGTATGTATTCAGAGAAGGCGATGGCACCCCACTCCAGTACTCTTGCCTGGAAAATCCCATGGACAGGGGAGCCTGGTAGGCTGCGGTCCATGGGGTCACGAAGAGTCGGACATGACTGAGTGACTTCCCTTTCACTTTTCACTTTCTTGCATTGAAGAAGGAAATGGCAACCCACTCCAGTGTTCTTGCCTGGAGAATCCCAGGGATGGGGGAGCCTGGTTGCTGCCCTCTATGGGGTCACACAGAGTCGGACACGACTGAAGTGACTTAGCAGCAGCAGCATTGGTATATTTCCAGTTCTACAGGACTTGCTCCCTGCTATCAGAGAGTTTAAATCTAGAAGGAATGTTAAGACCTTTGCTTAAATAATCAAGAGAAACAAAAACTATAAGAAAAGTATAGATGAAGTGCCAGGTGATGGTCAGAGAAAGGAGGTCATGTGGAATACGTATTAGAATGCAATCAAGAGCCCAGAACCAAGTGTGTGACGACAAAAATATCAAGGGGGTAACTGGAAGCTGAGAAAGCAGAAGGCTCAAAATTCAAGTCGGCACCTGAGACTGAACGACCGACATACTTGAAAGAGCAGTGAAAAGTCTAAAGGCCTGGTGCAGTCCATAACACAGGAGCAGAGGACACAGAGCAAGGAAAGGAGACCCAGGGTCTTGGTCTCAACTAAGAAGCAAGTGAAAATCCCCACTGAATGGTCCAGAGGCCACCAACCATGAAACCAAGAAGAATGTGGTCCTGGACTACCTCAGCCAAGATGCGTGATGCAGCGAAATCTGTTTTTACTGCTGATTGTATTAGACTGGGGTGCATAAGTTGTTAAATAGTTGAACAGAACTCCTGATTACAAGGAATATTTCAGTGACATTGGCTTTTTCCCTAAACATCCTGAGTGCCTAGTCCAGTGCCTGAAACAGAGAAGCCACTCAGATCTGTTGCTAAAACAGATGACTGCATAAATTTTACATTGCTTCATTAAACTATTTTTTAAATGATACAGAAAAGTCTCCTTCCTTCATTTTACCTTACGTTTTTAAAGCTCGTGCTATGATAGCTTCCAGCTGTGTTGAGAGATTTCTTCATTAACTCAGGTGTCAATTGGCTCCAAGACAAAAATGAGGAAAGAACATTCTATTGAAATTGTTTTTTGATACGCTTCAAAAAGTATACATTTCCTAGTACTAGTTACAGAGCAACCTTAAAAGAGAATTTAAGATTATTGCCAAAGTAACATTCAGTTCAGTTCAGTTCAGTCGCTCAGTCGTGTCTGACTCTTTGCGACCCCATGAATCGCAGCACGCCAGGCCTCCCTGTCCATCACCAATTCCCGGAATTCACTCAAACTCACGTCCATCGAGTCAGTGATGCCATCCATCCATCTCATCCTCTGTTGTCCCNCATCCATACATGACCACTGGAAAAACCATAGCCTTGACTAGACAAACCTTTGTTGACAAAGTAATGTCTTTGCTTTTAGTACTATAATAAAGTCATACAGAAAAATATAAAGAAGTTCAGGACATGGATTCTTTCCCCAAGATAAAAGACTGGAATAAATGGGAACAAGATAATATAGACAAGTTGTATCTCATAGGAAAAAAAAAAAAAACACTGAAGATTTGGCTTCAGGAAAGACCAGTTATCTCCTCCAAGGCAGTGTTCAGAAGGTTGTGTGTGTGAATTGTTTTTATAATTTTTATAGATAATGCAGGAAAAGAGAGTAAAGATGTTTGGGGAAGTGACAGTAGCCTAACATCCTTAGAAACACCAGTAGCAACCTGGAATTTTGCCCAGCCTATTTTGCTAGGTAGCCTGTTCCAGGAGAGAACGGGAAGCTGAAAAAAAGAGAAATTGCCTATTCTTTTCATACTCTTAATAAGTACATTTCTCTAAAGAGCAAAGATGGATGGTTTTCATAATAGGTGTTTTCAACATTTGTAGGGCTGCCTCACAAAAGCGAAACCCAGCATCAACTGGCAAAGGCTGTTCCCTCTGCCTGGAATCCTTTCCCCACTTCTTCAATGTGCAAACTCGTACTAATTCCTCAAGACTCCACTCAAACATGAACTCTACTTATTTTCTCAGTATTCCAGGCAAAGCCAGATCCTTCTCTGAGCTTTAACCTCTAAAATGATCAAAAAGAGCTTCTTGTCAATGGTATCCTGGTTCATATAATTACTTTTCAAGAAGCTACCTAATATTTGCTTTTACTACTTCTTTCCACTGTAAAAAGAACTTCATAAAAAACACATACAACTAGCTTTGTTCAGGATCAAAAACATTGCCCAGAGAAATCTTTTCATGGTTAATAAAATTTCTAGGAGAAAAGAACTTGCAATAACTATTGTACCTTCTGAGACAATACCTCTAAACCTGAATGTATGAAAATTTTAATATAGTATTGAAAGAAAAACCTTTCCCCATTAAATATCTCATCCTCTGTTGAATAAAAAGCTATCATACAACCAATATCCATTTATATTTTAAGGATTTTTCATAGCAATAATTAAGACTTGTTGTTTTGTTGTTGCTATTGTACTCTAAGCATACCTATAACCTAACAAGCCATAATTAAGTCTGATTAATTTTAAGAAAGAAAACAGAAGTGCTTATAGATGTTCAATAAATACCTTTATTTATTTATTTTTAATTTTCCTTTATTTTACTTGACAATACTATATTGGTTTTGCCATGCATTGACATGAACCTGCCACGGGAGTACATGAGTTCCCAATCCTGAACTCCCTTCCCACCTCCATCACCATATCATCTCTCTGGGTCATCCCAGTGCACCAGCCCCAAGCATCCTGTATCCTGTATCGAACATAGACTGGCAATTCGTTTCTTACATGATAGTATACATGTTTCAATGCCATTCTCCCAAATCATCCCACCCTCTCCCTCTCCCACAGAGTCCAAAAGTCTGTTCTATACATCTGTGTCTCTTTTGCTGTCTCGCATACAGGGTTATCATTACCATCTTTCTAAATTCCATATATATGTGTTAGTATACTGTATTGGTGTTTTTCTTTTTAGTTTACTTCACTCTGTATAACCGGCTCTAGTTTCATCCACCTCATTAGAACTGATTCAAACGTATTCTTTTTAATGGCTGAGTAATACTCCATTGTGTATATGTACCACAGCTTTCTTACCCATTCGTCTGCTGGACATCGAGGTTGCTTCCATGTCCTGGCTATTATAAACAGTGCTGCGATGAACATTGGGATACATGTGTCTCTTTCAATTCTAGTTTCCTCAGTGTGTATGCCCAGCAGTGGACTTGCTGGGTCATA
>SJYV01046975.1:328495-349367 GCA_006410875.1 Neotragus pygmaeus
TGCATATAAGTTAAATAAGCAGGAAACAATATATAGCCTTGATGTACTCCATTCAAAATTTCAAACTAGACATGTCCAGTTCTAACGGTTGCTTCTTGACCTGCATACAAGTTTCTCTGGCGACAAGTAATATGGTCTGGTATTCCCATCTCTAAGAATTTTCCAAAATTGGTTGTGATCCACATAGTCAAAGACTGTAGCATAGTCAAAGAAGCAGAAGTAGATTTTTTTGGAATTCCCTTGCTTTTTCTATGATCCAGTGGATGTTGGCGATTTGATCTCTGCTCCCTCTGCCTTTTCTAAGTTCAGCTTGTACATCTGGAAGTTCTTGGTTCACGTACTGCTGAATGAATCCTAGCTTGACAGATTTTGAGCAAGACCTTGTTAGCATGTAAAATGAGTGCACTTGTACAGTAGTTTGAATATTCTTTCATATTGCCCTTCTTTGGGATTGGAATGAAACTGTCCTTTTCCAGGCCTATGACCACTGCTGAATTTTCCAAATTTGCTGACATACTGAGTGCAATATTTTAAGAGCATCATTTTAGGATTTGAAATAATTCAGCTGGAATTCCATCACCTCCCCTACCTTTGTTTGTAGGAATGCTTTCTAAGGTCCACTTGACGTCACACTCTAGGATGTCTGAATCTAGGTGAGTGACCACACCATTGTGGTTATCCACGCCATTCAGACCATTTTTGTGTAGTTCTTCTATGTAGTCTTGCTGCTTCTTTTTCAATCTCCTCTGCTTCTGCAAAGTCTTTGTACCCATCCTTGGATGAAACGTTTCCTTGGTATCTCCAATCTTCTTCAAGAGATCCCTAGTCTTTCCCATTCTATTGCTTCCCTCTATTTCTTTCACTGTTCATGTAAGAAGCCTTTTTAATTCCTACTTGCTATTCTCTGGGACTCTGCATTCAGTTGGGTCTATCTTTCTTTTTCTCATTTGCCTTTTGTTTCTCTTTTCTTTTCAGCTATTTGTAGACCTCCTCAGACAACCACCTTGCCTTTTTGCATTTATTTTCCTGTGGATGGTTTTGGTCACTGCCTTCTTACAGTGATATAAACCTCCACCCATAGTTCTTCAGGCACTCTGTCTACCAGATTTAATTCCTTGAATTTATTGGTCACCTCCACTATATAATCATGAGGGATTTGATT
This sequence comes from Neotragus pygmaeus, assembly GCA_006410875.1. Lineage (NCBI taxonomy): Eukaryota > Metazoa > Chordata > Mammalia > Artiodactyla > Bovidae > Neotragus > Neotragus pygmaeus. Next base: position 329,658 of record SJYV01046975.1, read on the forward strand.
TAGGCCATACCTGAATGGCCTAGTGGTTTTCCTTACTTTCTTTAATTAAGTCTGAATTTTGCAATAAGGAACTCATGATCTGAACCACAGTCAGTTTCAAACATTGTTTTTGCTGACTGCAAAGAACTTCTCTATCTTATATATATATATAATCAATCTTATTTCAGTATGACTATCTGGTGATGTCCATTTGTAGAGTCATCTCTTGTGTTCTCTTGACAAAACTCTGTTAGCTTTTGCCCTTTGAGAGAAGTGAAAATGCTTGCTATGATCTATATTTCACAGGCTTTTCCATATGTAGGCCAGTGTCCCTGAATTCCCACATGTTCCACATAATGTTGGAGAAGGCAGTGGCACCCCACTCCAGTACTCTTGCCTGGAAAATCCCACGGATGGAGGAGCCTTGATGGGCTGCAGTCCATGGGTCGCTAAGAGTCGGACACAACTGAGAGACTTCACTTTCACACATTGGAAAAGGAAATGGCAACCCACTCCAGNGCTGAAACTCCAATACTTTGGCTACCTGATGCGAAGAACTGACTCATTTGAAAAGACCCTGATACTGGGAAAGATTGATAGTGGGAGGAGAAAAGGATGACAGAGGATGAGATGGTTGGATAGCATTACTGACTCAGTGGACATGAGTTTGAATAAACTCTGGGAGTTGGCTATGGACAGGGAGGCCTGATGTGCTGCAGTCCATGGGATCACAAAGAGTCGAACACGACTGAATGATTGAACTGAACTGATCCTAGCTGAAGCCATCTTAGTTTATTCAAGAACCGTCAGCCCCCAGAAAATGAGTGAACTCAGCCCAAATCAGCTAATCTTCTAGACTTTTGAGTGAAATAAATATTTGTTGTTGTCACCAATGAAATTTCATTGTTGTTGTTATATGACATTATTGTGGCAGTAGATAACTTGTATATGCCATTCAATGATGATTATACCAAAGCTGGTCTATGAAATTTCCTTCTTCTGTCTTGCTATCTTTCTCTGACTCCCTTTTCTTATGCTCAAATAAGCACAAGGGAAGAGCAACACACATCCACTGCCTAAGCAGATTGTTAAGAACTGTGCGGAGTGTGAGACTTTACCTTACTTGCAAGCCAACATCTTAGCCTGCCAGTTTCATGGATTCTGGTAGAAAACATAAAACTCTTGCACCAAAGAAGATGAGTAGCTTATTTTTCATAGCAAGAGTATCATTAATTTTGTGCTATTCCCCCCCAGTCCCAGTTCTTACAAGGAGTTTTGAAGAGGGCCAGATGACACCTGAATATGAAGCAGGTAGTATTTCAGGAGAGAAACCTCAAGTTTAAGGAACCAAACTCTTAAGGCAAACAGTTGTAGAGCCTCACCTTTGCTCCAGAAAGAGATGTCTTCATTATATCAGACAGGAAGCATTCTTGCCTTTTGCTCTCGAGGGAAACACTATCCCTAACTTCTAAGACTATTTGCTAGGCAGACATCCTTGAAAATGTAGCCCAGAACAAAGTGTAGTTCACGCTTCACTTGTGAGACAAGCAGACATGTGCGAGGCTCATGAGGAACGGGAAGAATTTCTTCCAACCGAGACAGATGTTTACCAGGGAACAGAATGGCAGCCTCTTTTAGCCAGTAATTCCCCATTTGGGGAAAAGACTCTCTTGGTCCCTGTCTTCCCCACCACCTCCACGAAGCTGACAATCCCCTGCTGTCTTTCAGTATCTTGTCTCAGGTGGACTGAGAAAGGATGGTGGGCGTTGGTTATTTCAGAGCCCCTCTGTGGCCCCTGAGCAATTTTGAGCCTCAGTCTCAGGCAACAGGAAAAGTCCCTATTCTGTTACAGATGGACCATATTGCTCTGTGTGTGGACGCTCGGTTGAGCCGTACGTTCAATCAGTATCTCCTAGGAAATAATGCAGGCTGGTGGCAGTAGAGATCTGANTCAGTCTCAGGCAACAGGAAAAGTCCCTATTCTGTTACAGATGGACCATATTGCTCTGTGTGTGGACGCTCGGTTGAGCCGTACGTTCAATCAGTATCTCCTAGGAAATAATGCAGGCTGGTGGCAGTAGAGATCTGATAACATTTCATAGTCACACAAATTTCTGGGAGGACACTGAGGGATAAAGAGAGATTAAGTACTGTGACCGAACTGTTTAAAAAGAATTCACTAAAGCTCAGTTAAAAAGGCTGTATGTTTACATGGTTTACAGACTCTGTTCTAAATGCCATTTTAAAAATATGATGCACTTCTATACTTTTTAACTGTATGATCTTGGGCACAATTTTTAACCTTTCTGGACTCAGCTTACTCAACTGGAAGACAGCACTTTATTAAGTATGGTACTTGGTACCATGGTATTATGGTACTTTATTATTTAAATTATATTTTGGAAATTATTTTTAACAAAACAGATGTTAATATTCACTCATGTGCTATAAAAGTGGAATTTAAAAAATTAGGATAGCTAGAACCACCACAGTATTGTAGAGCAATTAGCCTTCAATTAAAGTTTAAAAAAATAGGATAGCTAGAAAGCACAATTTAGAAAATCTGGAGACATGCAATAAATGAAGTCAATTATAAACTTAAGCTTTATTATTTTCATTCTTCCTATGCTATATATTTATGCATGCATGCATGCGTGATGTGTGTATACATGAAGATTTGTAAATAAATACTCATTTCACCAGATCTGGTTATAAGAGTTTAAATGTCACAGACTTCCAAGTTCACTCTCATGGGAAGGGAACAGTAACAATGAATCAGCTTATTGAGGTTATTTTTGACATATAATTTATCATACTCGTAAAGGATAGGATGCCATAGCTATGATTCTTGTGTAGAATGAAGTAAGAAGAACAAAAATGGAATGTTCTCATTGACTCTGCAAAATTCTGCTAAACATCTAGTTACCTTTATGGCCCATCCTCTCACATTTTATCTTTCCAACCCCATTATTTTCCTTTAGGAACTAGTGCTGTTTTCCTTATGAATGTTAGCCATATTAAAGTAGTCAAATAATAAACAGTACAATGGTCCCAGAAGTATTCTGGCTTTTAAAATATATTAATATGATCTAATATGTATTAACTATGATCTCATGTGGTATATTCATTTCATATAAGACAAACCATTACTGTGATATTCTACAACTGCTTTTGTCCTATCACTGAGTATATAAAGTATGGGATCAGAGCAGTGAGATTTACAGAGTTTATAATAGTTTATTCAATAATTATCAGATTCGTGCAACTCTGAATAAGCAGTAACTCTGATAAGTGAAAACTCAGAAAATAAGGCTGTTTATTTTGAATATTGCAATTATAATATTCCTACTACTAACCAACGTATTTATTATTTTTAAGTGTGTTTTATGGTACACTTTTCATTGAGGTATGCATTTTTCTTGGGAAGGATAGGAAGTTGGTCTTTCCTTTGTACTATTTTATGCTTCAGTGTCAGAATAAAGGAAGAAATTTAGAGCCTGTGCTCCGTTCCATGCTGGTGGCTAGAAAATGTATTTATGGGCCAAAATACTGGGCACGCACACACACACACACACAAAATGGAGGCAATGCTGAAGAACTCTGAGGCAGTGCTTCTGTTTCTCAACAGAATTAACTTTCTCTTGAGTCCTGTAGAAGTCCTTAGGACAGGACTTTTAGAGCCTTGTATACAAGGCTTACTTTTAGAGCCTTATATTGCTTTGAAATAAGAGTAAGTTATAAAACCACCATATGACCTTGCAATCCCACTCTTAGCATATACCCCGAGGAAACCAAAATTGAAAAAGACACATGTACCCCAATATTCATGGCAGCACTATTTACAATAGCTAGAACACAGAAGTAACCTATATATCCATCGACAGGTGAATGGATAAAGAAGCTGTGATACATATATACAATGGAATATTACTCAGCCATAAAAAGGAATGCATTTGAGTCAATTCTAACGAGGCGGACCAACCTGGAGCCTATTATACAGAGTAAAGTAAATCAGAAAGAGAAGTATAAATATTGTATACTGACACATAGATATAGAATCTAGAGAGATGGCACTAATGAATTTATTTTCAGGGCAGCAATGGAGAAAGAGACATAGAGAACAGACCTATGGACATGGGGGGAGGAGAGGAGGGAGAAGGGGAGATGTATGGAGAGAATAACATGGAAATTGACAATACCATGTGTAAAATAGAGAGCCAATGGGAATTTGCCGTATGACTCGGAATTCAAACAGGGACTCTGTGACAGGCTGAAGGGTGTGATGGGGAGGGAGATGGAGGGGGTTTCAGGAGGTGGGGGACATGGGTGTACCTATGGCTGATTCTTGTTGATGTATGCCCAAAAACTACGAAATTCTGTAAAGCAGTTATCTTTCCATTAAATTTTTTTTAAAAAGAGTAAGTAAATGATATTAACTTAAATTGACCATGCACCCATATTATAAATGACAATGGTGGGCTGACTTCTAAAATTTACTATTATGTAATATTCTTTCCTTGGAGCAAAGATTAAGTTAAGTTTTTACCCACTGAAGAAAGACTATGATTTGTGTTGGAAGAAAACAGGATGACATGAAAATAAATACATCAAAAATTATCTGTAATAACTTTTAATACTGTATGTTGCCAGTTTTTAAAAAATCAACAGTTAAATTAGTCACAGTTTGCACTTACAAGTCAGATTCGTTTTTCTCTTGCCATGTTAGAATGAAGGCTGACCTAGTTCCCCAAATTAAAACTGAAGTAGACATGGTGGTTGGCTTAGAGTGGGGATTTTCTCCCTGTGGTCTAATATTCATGGGGTTCCCACATGAGTCTGTAGTTTTATAAATCAGGTTGATAAAGCCTTATGTGAAGCTAGATTTCTCTCATCCCTCTTTAAAACAGTTAAACAAGGAAAATATTAGTGTTTACATGAACCTATTGTAGCAACAGTGGTTAAGTAATTATGTCTTTTACATCCTTTCTGTGATATACTTCTTGAGGGCCATTCACCCCTTACACGGTAGTATGAACAGAGAATCACTCACTATTTCCTGAGCAGAGGCTGAGTGATGATATATAGGACTGTTTTAATTTGAGACCTTGCTTCTCTTTTATTTTACTAGACCAGAAGCACATCTGCCAACTAGACCAGTAGTGAACAGAGAATCACTCACTATTTCCTGAGCAGAAGCTGAGTGATGATATATAGGACTGTTTTAATTTGAGACCTTGCTTCTAGTCTATCTTACTAGATCAGAAGCACATCTGTCAACTAGGCCAAGATATAGCACATGTCGACCAGACCAGGAGGAGGTAATCTGCTGACTGGTCCAGGAAAGTAGCATCTACCAGACTGGGAGGGTATGACCTGCCTCCTAGACCAGGACAGTGGTATCTGTTTACCAGAACCAGAGGTTTCGTCTATCCAACAGCCAGGAGGGTAGCCTTGGCCAACCAGATCAGGAGAGTGGCATTTTTCAGAGCTCACAGCAAAAAACTAAAGTGAATTTATTTGATCTTCATATTTGTCTATTTGGTTTAAAAATCATATTATGGGAAATGCTGATAATCAAAGACCCACTTACATATTTTGGTATAAAAGTAAAATACTAGAAAACAAATCTTGCAGAGTAAGGAATTACACTTGTAAGAGCAGGAAGAGGTCACAGGAACAAATGATCAATACTCACAGCTCTACAGAATTTAGTTTCAGATGGTGAATATATCCTAAATACAGTATTTTAAGGAGAGCTAAAGGATAAATTAGGGCTTCTCTGGTGGCTCAGATGGCAAAGAATCTGCCTGCAATGGAGGAGACTGGGTTCAGTCCCTACGTTGGGAAGATCCCATGGAGAAGGGAATGACTACCCACTCCAGTATTCTTGCCTGGAAAAGGGATAAACACATTTGTGCATAGACTGACTTCACTAAAAAGTCTAATAATTTTTTTTTCTTGAGAGCATAATATGAGGTGAATCACTTTGCATGTAAAATTTAAAATAATTAGGTAAAATTTCACTTTTATTCCCCAAATAATAAAGTAGACAAATTTAAAATTTTTTCATAGTAAGTTAAATCAATAAAATACAAGAGTGTTACTAAAACACACATCTAGACATTCTTACTAACTTGGTTCAAATAGAAAATAACAGAATTATTTCTGTTGGAGAAAGTCATTTACAAAGATAAATGCTATATATTTTATAAGAATCATACATTTTAATAATTGGAAAGAACAGAATTTGTTATTTAGTCATTCATTTATTTATATTTCCCATGTTATTGCTCAGAGATTTGAGTTGGTATGAGTCTAAAATACATATTTTAAGCTAACAAAATTTAAATAAATAGAAAATTAACATCAAGGAGAAGATAAATATGGAAACCAAAAGGAAATGCCAGAGTATCAGTTCAGTTTACACGGACCAGTGATATTTTTCAACTCAATTACCACANGGACATGAGTTTGAGTGAACTCCGGGAGTTGGTGATGGACAGGGAGGCCTGGCATGCTGCAGTTCATGGGGTCGCAAAGAGTCAGACACGACTGAGCGACTGAACTGAACTGAAAGCAACCACTTAAACCTGAAGGCAATTTTGTAATACTAGCTAGAGAAAATATCTTAGGTTCACCATACCACTGTCCCAGCCTCCCTTGCACCTAGCTTGTGGCCCTGTGACTTGTCCTCAGCACTGAATGTGGGTGAAAGGGACGTATACCACCTCCAGGCTGGGCCCTTGATGGCATCCCTTGTTGTTGTTGTTCAGTTGCTAAGTTGTGTCTGACTCTTTGTGATCCTATGGACTGTAGCACGCCAGGCTTCTTGTCCATTACTATCTCCCAGAGTTTGCTCAAATTCATGTCCATTGAGTTGGTGATGTCATCCAACCATCTCATCCTCTGTTGCCCTCTTCTCCTCCTGCCCTCAGTCTTTCCCAGCATTTTCGAATCAGATGGTCAAAGTATTGGAGTTTCAGCTTCAGCATCAGTCCTTTCATTGAATAATTAGTGTTGATTTCTTTTAGAATTTACTGGTTTGATCTCCTTGCAGTCCAAGGGACTCTTAAGAGTCTTCTCCAACACCACAATTCAACAGCATCAATTCTTTGGTGCTCAGCCTTCTTTACAGTCCAACTCTCACATCCATACATGACTACTGAAAAAACCATAGCTTTGACTATACAGACCCTTGCAATCTTTCAATTCACTCTTTTTTTTCTGCTTTGTGTTGGAGACCACATGGTCCAGATGGCAAAGCTCCAAGATGAAAGGGAATTAATCTGCCTCGTGTCAAATGTGTGAGGAGTAAGCTTTTATTGTCCTAATTCATCAAGGTTTCACGAGTACCAACAAGAATTCTGTCAGAAAACACATCACCCCAGATGGTTCAAATGAAGAGACTTCAATGAAGGAAATCTTTTCAGAGGAGTGGGCAGGGTAAGGGAAAAGACATAGGAGGCAGGAAGTTGTTTCATTCCTGGAACTGAAGGGGCAAAGAAAGGAAAAAGAGTTTTCAGAGGCCTGGCTGCTGGTGCCAAAGAGGAGGAGCTGCCCTGCAGGAACTCCACTCATGAGGCAACACAACTGCTATCAGAAGAAGAGGGAGAGCTGGAAAAAAACATCCTGAACTACCTCTTCACCTGTGCTGCAGTCTCCTGAGAAGGCATCCCCATTGACCAAACCCAATGAGAACGCAGCCTCCAGGGAATCCAGCTGATGTGGTGCATAGGACCTAAACTCTAGGGGCACAAAGCAGTTCGGTTAAGGGAAGAGAATGGCTTTGTGGGATAAAGAGAACAAGCAGTTCTCAAGGCTTGTCTGTTGTGGCAACTAGCTCTCATCACGTCAATTCGAGATCACTGATGCACTTTCAGCAGACTTTTAAGATGAGTTTTATTGAAATATAATTACGTTCCATAAAATTCAACTCATATTCATAAAATTCAATTCAATTCATATTTTCAGAGCAAGAAAGAGAGAAGATAAACAGCACTCTTCATCTCCCATCCTGAAACAGCCTCTGTTCCCTGGATTCTATTTCAATAAATGACACCAAGTTCCACCCAGAGACTGGGAATGCCAAGAAGATCCTCCATTTCCCTCACCCTTCGTGTGAGATCACTTTTTACCATGTGTCTTACCTCTTAAGTGGTCCTCTCCCCTCCATGATGACTGCCTTAGTTGAGACGCTCCGTGGGTCATGCTAAACTACAACATTAACTGCGCACCTAATCTCCTTTGTTCCTGGTGCCCAGCTACATCCATCACCAGGCGGAGCAGCCATGCCAGAAGATGGATGAGCAGGGGAGGGGCACTGCCTATCTTGCTGCTGAGTCAGGAAGCAGAAACGCATGGGTGTTTAGAGCCTCGCCCTGTCCTCGTCCTCCTTTCATCCAGCTGGGAGTTAGGTGCCTTCAGGGAGCATGCCAACTGTTCCCTACAGTGTAATGGGGGCCAGCTTTAAAGCGACTGTTTGGCTAAAACTGCTAACATCTGGGGTTCAGAGAACACAGCTTCTTTGGCTTTACATTAAACTCTGTCCTCTTACTTAGCCATTATTATAATAAAGGGGAATTTAAGTCACTCAATGCAAACTGCACCTCAGGGAGGGGACATAACCACGGTCCAGACAGCAAGCTTCCACTGACTTGCTCAGAGAGGGCTCAGCTTCTTGCCTGGAGAATCCCATGAACAGAGGAGAATGGTGGGCTACAGTCCATTGGGTTGCAAAGAGTCAGACATGACTGAGCATCTGAGCCAATGGATATTTTATTGGTTTCTTTTGTTGCTGTCACCGACTTACTGGGTTAAAACAGACCAAATTTATCTTACATTTTCAGAGGTCAGAAGCCATAAAAACCAAGGTGTCAGCAGGGCTTTACTCCTCCTGGAGGCTCCAGGGAAGAATTAGTTTCCTTTGCTTTTTCAGCCTCCAGAGGTCATATACATTTCCTGGCTCACAGTCCTCCTTCTACCACCAAAGCCAGCAGCAGAGCATCTTCAAATTTGTTCTGTTCTCTTTTCTGCTTCTGCCATCATCTCTCCTCTGACCCTGCTTCCAGAGACACAGCCACTCCCCTCATTCTGAGCCTCTTGCCTCCTCCTTGTAAGCACTCTTGTGATTCTATTGGTTCCACCTGGATAATACAGAGTGCTCTTCTCACCTGATGATCTTTAATTCAATCACATCTGCAACACCCCTTTTGCCTGGTGTGCATCTATGCATGCTAAATCACTTCAGTCGAGTCAGACTCTTTGTGACCCCATGGACTGCAGCCCGCCAAGCTCCTCCGTCCATGGGACTTTTCTGGCAAGAGTACTGGAGTGGGTTGCCACGACCTCCTCCAGGGGATCTTCCTGACCCAGGGATCAAACCCGCATCTCCTGTGTCTCCTGCATTGGCAGGTGGGTTCTTTACCACTACCGTCATATGGGAAGCCTTTTGCCAGGTAAGGTAACAGGTAAGGTAACATTCACAGACTTTGAGGATTATAATGTGGACAATTTTTTGGGAGGGGTCATTATTCAATCGAACACAGACATATACTATAAAATGGACACTGGAGACTAAGACGAATTTGGTCTGTTTTAACCCAGTAAGTTAGTGACAGCAACAAAAGAAACCAATAAAATATCCATTGGCTCAGATGCTCAGTCATGTCTGACTCTTTGCAACCCGATGGACTGTAGCCCACCAGTCTCCTGGGCTGAGACAATTCTTTTCAGGGTCTCATGTCTGTGAAATAGAACTCCCTAAGCCTTCAGATGAGGAAGCTGGCCAATATGGGTGGGGAATGCAGTGCTCGTGTAGTTGCTCAGCCATGTCTGACACTTTTGAGACCTATGGGTGGTAGTCCATCAGGCTCCTTTGTCCATGGGATTTTCCCAGTAAGAATACTTGAGTAGGTTGCCATTTCCTTCTCCAGGAGATCCTCCCTACCCAGGGATTAAACCCAAGTCTTCTGAATTGCAGGTGGATTCTTTACCACTGAGTCACCAGGGAAGCCCCAGGGAATGCAAGTCCATATCAAAATATGCATCAGTCCCAGGTGAATCACTGACCCTTTCAGGGTGGAATGTGATCAAATATAAAGCAAGTGGCGGGTTCGTTTTCTTGAGGAACTGTGCTTCATTTTGCTGGCAGATTGCACATTCTGCAGTAGCAGTAGCTAAATCAGCATTGTTAGGGGAAAGCCCTCCCTGTAAGGTCCATGCATAACCTCCATCCTTGCCACCCACACAATAGCCTCCATCTCTGCACCATGGCTATCCTCCCATGAGCCCTCTGTGCCCCTACTGGGTGGACAAAAATAGAAGCTGATACCAACTGGAGGAGTCATTCTCTCTCGGTGGTCATGGTGGGACATTCTCTGATGGGCATCACCATGTGATTCAAAGAAAGTCACACTTTGTGCTCACTCACACAGATCCATTCACATGCCTCTTCCATAGATCTTCTTCTGCCCAATATTCCAATCTTTCTTTGTCCAGGCCCTTACCAAATGGCCAAGCCACCTGCTGCAACCCATGGATCTTATATATTCTTACTTCAGGCCATTTACATGCAAAATGGATGACGATGCTCAATGCATAAAGTTTGAATCACTGAGAGGATTTTGCCTCAGTATTATCTATCATAGACAAGCAGCAGTTCCTGTTAACTTGCACCTACTTACCAAGTCATCTTATGTCTGCACCAAGCTCAGCCTTTTTCCTCTTCTACATCAGCCATAAGGGCCCTTCCAAACCCATGCAGCCATATGTGAGCTTAGACGCAGGTACCAGTGCAAGAAGGACTGATGACATCTAGCCACACAATCATGCAGCTTTTTTGCTCTCTGGCCCTGTTCACACCCAATCCTCAGTATATTAACTCTGTCTTACCAGAGGTTTTTGTTGGGCCCCCTGGATCTTATAAGTTGATGGATTCAGCAAAACCTAGCTCCTGCTGGGCAGTTCTAGCCACCTGACATCTCATGATGAGGTGCTCTTCTCATTTTCCTGGCCCACAGAGTGTGCCAGGAGCTATTTTCAATAGTTTATGATTTTTATTCTAAAGGTCATGTGGCCATGCTCTTCTTTGTTATTCTCCCATTGAAACTTTCCATTCACTGCATTGCATCTTTCCCCACCACTAATATATTAATATCATACATGCTGTCATGCTGTATAGTCCAAGAAGCAGAAGTCCTTGCCCCACACTTGAGAGATGGCGCAGAGCACTTTCCTGTTCTGGGCACCACTTAAAGCTGGCAGCCATCCGTGTCATTCACGAAATGTGTCAGAGCAATATTCTCAATCAAATATACCTGCAGAACTCAGAGAAGCCTAGCAGATCTTGTCCCTCCTTTGTGACAGCCTACCCTATACTTTGTAGCAGGCACCTGGCATGCCTCAGACCACTGGACCCCTAACACAGCATTTCATTGTCCTTCTACAGTGCAATGTTATCATATACTTACTGGCTTAAAATGACACATATTATCATGGCTTGGCTCTGTCCTCTGCAATCAAGGTGTCCTCTGGGGCTATAGTCTCATCTGAGACTCAGCTGGGAGAGGAGCCACTCTCACACTCATACATTTTTTTTGGCAGAAATAGGTTTCTTGTAGGCTGCCAGACTGAAGAACTAAGTCTTTGTTGGCTGTTGATCAGAACATATCATCAGCTCCCTGCTATGTGGCCCTCTCCATACAGTGGTTCACAATATGGTAGCTAGCTTCTTCAAAGTCAGCAAAAAAAGAGAGGGTCCCAGAAAGATGGGAGTAACTGGACGGAGAAGGCAATGGCAACCCACTCCAATACTCTTGCTGGGAAGGTCCCATGGATGGAGGAGCCTGGTAGGCTGCAGTCCATGGGATCGCTAGGAGTCGGACACGACTTCGCTTTCACTTTTCACTTTCATGCATGGAAGAAGGAAATGGCAACCCACTCCAGTATTCTCGCCTGGAGAATCCCAGGGACGGGAGAACCGGGTGGGCTGCCGTCTATGGGGTCACACAGAGTCAGACATGACTGAAGCGACTTAGCAGCAGCAGTCACACACATGTACGCCTTGTCACTGTGCCATATCCTATTGGTTAGAAAGAATTTGCAGGTCCAAACACAAGAGGAGAAGTTCATATAAGGATAGGGGTATTAGGAGAGAGAGATCATGGTGTCACTTTAGAAACCATCCACCACAGATGGGGTCCTCATTGTCATCTAACCAGTGGGTGACCCAGCTCCAAAATCCCATTTTAGAGTCTGCATCTTCAGCCCACTACCCACACTAACTGACAAGTCAGGCTCCCTAAGAGACTCAGAGAAGGAGACTTGCATGTAGAAAGTTTATCATAGAAAGTCCTTTCAACAATACTGCCTGTGAATAAGTGAGAAAAGCAGGTGAGAAAGAGAAATTGATGCAGGGCAGTTGGAACAAAGTTAATGGAGAGATGTGAGCTAGCGTGGCTCTTCAAAGTCATCCTGAAGTATGGTCAGAGGGCCAGGGCTTTGTACACCTTGCTGAGCAGTGAACTGATGGGGGCTCCCCCTGCGGAGGGGCTGGAACCTTGGAATCCTGGACAACTCTCTAAGACCAAGGGGCTTAGCTGTGAGCAGCTAGTGGTCAGTGCTCCCAGCAGCTGGGGGAATAAGTGCCTCAGACCTGGAGGATATCTGGGAGGCACAGCACTGCAGAGATCGTTAATAAACCTGAAGGCATGACAAAACACTGCAGTGAACTTTTTGATGTTTGACTTGCATAAAGCCAGAAAGGTTTTTCTTTTTTTAATCATAAAAATAACTTTGTTCAGTGGCTCCACATATCAAGGACGATGTCAGTGATGCCCTTGGCATTTATCTCATTCGTCTTAGCTCGCAGCTACAAACATCAACCATCCTGACCATCTTTGAGGTGGAAAGAGAGAGACCACAGAGCAAGTACCAGCAAATTCTCCTTCATCCTGCTGGCCTGAAATGTGCCCCAAAGCCAACCTTAGATGTAGGAGAGTCTCCCAGGGAGAATACTTCTTTTTCTGTCTCTAAAGTAGAGGCAAGAATGGAAGAAGGGGATTTGGAATGGGTGCAGTGAGTCAGTCAATATTGTTCTCAAAGTAGGTTCCTGTTTTGCTAATTGAGGTCAGATCTACAAGCTTTAAAGACCAGATGAAAGAGGAGGACATGTCATTTAGCTGAGGAGCCAATTCAGGTCTATTATGCACATGGGAGACTATCCACCTCACTTGGAGTCCAATCAGGAAAACAAACAAGTGCATGCCAGGTCTTTCAGAGAGGGGACTGAATATGGAGAACCAATTGCAATGGTACTGAAGGAGCTGAAAAGCCAAAGGAGGGATAGAGACATCTCAAGGAGTAATATCAGCAGGAAACTACTATAATCTCTGGTGATGGAGACCCCACTGGAGGAGAAACCATTACCAGATTCCAGGAGCCAGGGCTGCCCAGTGAGAACTGGTTGTACAACAGAGGGTATCTGGCTGGAGCTGGATCCTGGAAGGAGAAGCAGTCCAGGAGAAGCAGTCCAGGAGAAGCTGGAACCACAGAGATGCTATTGCTCCAAAAATGGAAAGAGCAATGAGGGTGGAGGATGGGAGAGGCAGAGTTTCTCCTCCTTCCCACTTTCCAATCACCCATCTCATCCCACAGGCTTAACCTAATTTGAAGCTAGCTGACAACAGAGCCTGGAAAATGAAGTTTGCAGGAATAAATTCGAGAGCAAACAAGAAAATTACTGGTACCTCATTCCACCTGCGCAGTGACATGGATGTTAGGACTACCTGCAAGGAAACCACATAAGTAAATAATCTTGTGTTGTCTTTGCTCCACCACATAAGTAAATAATCTAGTTCTCAACATTTGACATTATACAGATACGATTATTTTGTCTGAACTAAGAAAAAACTATTACTTACCACAAATTAATTTAGGAAAAGCAGAACTATTTTTCATGAAGTATATGTTCTAAAACTTTTAAAACTGCGTCTGGCCCAGCTGGAAGACAAATTTGACATGATAAAGAAGTAGCAAAATATTTTTAAGAGAATTATTTATGAAGAGCTAGTAAATCAACTCCTTTTTACTTTCAAAATATAAAAGTCAAAACTATTGATCAAAACAGGAAGTTGAACTGGGTGGGGCTAAGATTTTGATGTTAATTACAGATAAATTAACAAGAGAATGTGAGCCAAGGGTGATTTATAATTTTTGACCCTGGAAGTGCCACCAGCTACTTGAGAAGGAACTATATAATCTTTGGATTATTAGATGTCAAAAATATAGCCATCAGTTAAAATTCCAGAAACTCAATTGATGAAAATCAGCAATATATTTTGTGAAGTAATAAATCATCCAAGAACAGAGTATTTTAGGGAAATTAATAGTCTTTAGATTCAATTCTTCTTGTCATAACAAGATATAGTAAATCTATACTTGTGGATAGGACTCTGTGAGGAAACAACTGAAACTGTGTAACTGTTTTATCACTTCCTCTAGCACAAGATGGGGATACACCTCAAATAGAGCACCGCACATAATAATAGTTATTGCCTGCCAGATAAAGTGCTTAGCAAGTCCTTCATACATGTTATTTAAATTAATCCTCAAAGAATCTAATGAATTAGGTGTTATTATTATTCTCATTTTACTGATGAGAAAACTTAGCCTTAGGGAGGCTAAATGTCTTTAAAATAAGAGCTTAGTATAATCAGTTTAGAGTCATTTAGATATATCCTGATATCTGGATTAGCCAAGACCCCTATTTAAAATAATATAGTTCAAGGAAACTTTGACATTGTAAAATTGCTATTCTATAGAAAAATTTCAATAGTCCTTTAGGGTTTGAAGAATATGATTTAATATTAAACTATTTAACCTTAGTAATAAAGATCAACCTAATAATTTATAAACTATATTGAAGTTTTCAAGATTAAAATTCAATGGTTTCGACCTTTCTCTCAGAGTTATACTTTATATGAATTTCTGTATCAGTTGTGACAGCTTCCTCTGGGCTAAAACAAATCACAAGACGATTTTTTAAAACTGTGATTTGCATTCAAATATATATTAGTGAATTTACATACTTCAAAGAGTATTCTCACTAATCAATATTTTAGAAACATTTTTCAGGGATGAAAATTTAACTCAGGGCCCCTAGAATCTACATTTTTTTATTGGTAGGGAAATTTGGACATAAAATTTGTATCTTTTAAAACTAATATGAATCAAAAGGTAAAAACATTAACTCTTCATGACTACAAATTACTGATCCTTCTTCCAAGGCTCTAAAAATAGTTGTTTAAATGAATAAGTCAGTGTATCTAGGGGATCTAATATATAATTTTTGTTTAAAAGAATTCCAATCACCATGCTGACTTCTATTTACAGTATTAAATTATATGAAATATATTTCATTTTAAAGTGCAATATTGTCATATTTGTCAAGAATGCAGAATTCTGTGGTCTTTAGAAAGTGACTGCTGAAGAGTGAAGAATTTCTGGAGTATTTTTCCTTCCAAATTGTTCTCAGCTACTAAGCTTGTTTTACGATGCTCTGAGCCACCACTCTTGGTTTTTACATTCGTTATCTTACAAATCCAGGAAACAAACTCAGATTCTTGACACCGACCACAACATTTCCACCAGTCTTGATGTTTCTGATTATATACATGCTTCCTGTGTTTGAAATCTTGTGTAGTATTAATACAATATTAACCTTTTAAATAAAACAATAT
The DNA here is from genome assembly GCA_006410875.1 of Neotragus pygmaeus. Classification (NCBI taxonomy): domain Eukaryota; kingdom Metazoa; phylum Chordata; class Mammalia; order Artiodactyla; family Bovidae; genus Neotragus; species Neotragus pygmaeus. The sequence goes on from SJYV01046975.1 coordinate 345,374, forward strand.
CAATCAGTGTCCTCTTACATACACTTTATGGTTTATGCTTATTATTTACTACATCGGCATTTATAGCTTCCTTTAAAAGATCTGCTTAAAGATAGAGTACAAAAGATATAAATTCGGTTAAGAGTTCAGAAAATTGTAGTCCCGGGTTTGGAATGTCAAATGGAAAAGAGTGACAAACTTTGTTATAGGGATAAAAGATGAAGCCATGGTCTTCTAGGATCATAGAGGAGAGATTTCCAGAAATGAGCATGATATCTACCACAAAGACTACTAAAAAAATACTATGCATGTGTTTCACTAATAAAATGAGAAAAGTCAGGATTTGCCTTAGTGCAATGTTCTTTGAGGGTGACTGTGCCCTGAACTCCTGTCTGGCTAATTCTGACACCCAACCGGCCCAATGCCCCCTCCACGCCTAATGCCCCCTCCACGCCTCTACCCTTCCTCCTAACACAATTGCACACACACGCCCAGCCCGGCCAGAAGATAAAGCTAAGATGGCAGCACGGAAAGTACTAGAGCCCCGCTCAATGGGGCTGGGAAAACAATAGCAAAGCCCTCTATATAGTTTTTTCATTCTGCACATTTTCTTGAATGGTGAGAGCCCCCCCCACCCAGCGTCCGCCTTCCCAACACAGGGCTTTCGATAGTAGTGCGAACAGTGACTGGCGACAGGGGACACTTGCTTTTGTACATTTCGAGAAAACCACTTTACTCGTTTGCTTTGGTGCTTCAGGTGACCCTCGAGACTTGCCTTGGGTGGGGTGGGGGGCACCCTCCCCTTCAGGTCCCCTGGACAGTGGAGTCAAGGGTGAGTCCAAATGCCCTTTCCCTCCCGGCTGGCGCCCTATTCCCCGCCAACCCCAGGGTAGCCTTCCAAGCTGCCCAGCTGCCAAGGCAGAGGAGTAGCAAGTTCCAGTGACCCGGGAGCGCAAGTGCGGAATCAGGAAGAAGAGAAAAAACGCTGCATTGGCTATCAATTTAGGGTAGAGCGGCCGCTACCGCTGCCGTGGAAGGAAACGCTGCCAACCGCAACAGAAACGCCACCCGCGGATACCTAAGTGAGCATGTGTGTGACTCTGCGCACGCCTAGTGGCGCAGCTCAGTGACAACGGGATTCTTTAAAAATTATCCAGCTACCGGGTTTTGTGTGTACCCAGAAGGCTCGTGAAGGGGCCAAGGGAAATTAAGGAACGGGTAAGGGGGAACTCGGAGACAGATGCTCCAGGTCAGTCTCCACTAGAAGCTCTAAATGGACAGTGAGTGCACAGGCCACCATNTGGAAAAGAGTGACAAACTTTGTTATAGGGATAAAAGATGAAGCCATGGTCTTCTAGGATCATAGAGGAGAGATTTCCAGAAATGAGCATGATATCTACCACAAAGACTACTAAAAAAATACTATGCATGTGTTTCACTAATAAAATGAGAAAAGTCAGGATTTGCCTTAGTGCAATGTTCTTTGAGGGTGACTGTGCCCTGAACTCCTGTCTGGCCAATTCTGACACCCAACCGGCCCAATGCCCCCTCCACGCCTAATGCCCCCTCCACGCCTCTACCCTTCCTCCTAACACAATTGCACACACACGCCCAGCCCGGCCAGAAGATAAAGCTAAGATGGCAGCACGGAAAGTACTAGAGCCCCGCTCAATGGGGCTGGGAAAACAATAGCAAAGCCCTCTATATAGTTTTTTCATTCTGCACATTTTCTTGAATGGTGAGAGCCCCCCCCACCCAGCGTCCGCCTTCCCAACACAGGGCTTTCGATAGTAGTGCGAACAGTGACTGGCGACAGGGGACACTTGCTTTTGTACATTTCGAGAAAACCACTTTACTCGTTTGCTTTGGTGCTTCAGGTGACCCTCGAGACTTGCCTTGGGTGGGGTGGGGGGCACCCTCCCCTTCAGGTCCCCTGGACAGTGGAGTCAAGGGTGAGTCCAAATGCCCTTTCCCTCCCGGCTGGCGCCCTATTCCCCGCCAACCCCAGGGTAGCCTTCCAAGCTGCCCAGCTGCCAAGGCAGAGGAGTAGCAAGTTCCAGTGACCCGGGAGCGCAAGTGCGGAATCAGGAAGAAGAGAAAAAACGCTGCATTGGCTATCAATTTAGGGTAGAGCGGCCGCTACCGCTGCCGTGGAAGGAAACGCTGCCAACCGCAACAGAAACGCCACCCGCGGATACCTAAGTGAGCATGTGTGTGACTCTGCGCACGCCTAGTGGCGCAGCTCAGTGACAACGGGATTCTTTAAAAATTATCCAGCTACCGGGTTTTGTGTGTACCCAGAAGGCTCGTGAAGGGGCCAAGGGAAATTAAGGAACGGGTAAGGGGGAACTCGGAGACAGATGCTCCAGGTCAGTCTCCACTAGAAGCTCTAAATGGACAGTGAGTGCACAGGCCACCATCTGAGACTGAGCTGCAAATATTTCTCTCTGCCAGCAACATTTGTTCATTCACATATTCATTCATTCAACCAATGTCTATTTCCCTGCTGCTTAGGGCTAGAGTCTGTGCTAAGAGGTGGGGATGCGCCGGGGGAACAGACACAAGCATCATTCCAGTCCTTATGGAAAAGTCTAGTGTGTTCTGTTTGTGAAAAGCCACCTGACAAGGTGAAGTCCTCCCACAATCTCCTGCAGTATTATTTTGACCCTGTTTCAAAGGCTGCAAGTGAAAGTCACTTAGTCCTGTCCAACTCTTTGTGACCCCATGGACTATACAGTCTGGAATTCTCCAGCCCAGAATACTGGAGTGGGTTGCCATTGCCTTCTCCAGAGGATCTTCCCAACCCAGGGTTCGAACCCAGGTTCCCAACCCAGGGATCGAACACACATCTCCCACATTGCAGGGGGATTCTTTACCAGCTGAGCCACAAGGGAAGCCCAAGCATACCTGGAGTGGGCAGCCTATCCCTTCTCCAGGGAATCTTCCCAACCCAGGAATCAAACCAGGGTCTCCTGCATTGCAAGCAGATTTTTTAACAGCTGAGCTACCAGGGAGGCCCCATCAGAGGATGAAACTTGTCCAAAGACATACAAACAGCAGAGTCAGAACCCAAACTTTCCCGTGCCAGAGCCTCTTGCCTATCTCTCTGGCTCTTACAACAGTATTAGCCCTTAGAGCCGCTAGGAGTTCGCATTTCGCCTTTAACTTCACCAGCATTTAGCTGCCTCTACCGTGTTTTGGCTCTCATCCCAGAGTTGGTAGGGGGGTCGGAGGATGGGAGGAGGGGATGGGAGAGGGAAACAGGGAGCTAGGATAGACAGTTTCTGTTCAACACAGATGGGTAACCATGGTGGAGCACCAGCAGAGGAAATTTCACCCAATAAATAACTGCTGGATATCTACCATAGGCAAGGTTCTAGACCAGGTGCTGAGGAAGACATCAAGATAGATAAAAAGCCCTGAAGGAGCTTATAAAATAGCTGAGGCAACAAAATAAATACAAAATCTGTACAACAGAGCTATTCACACGAGGAAAATACTATGATTTCCCATGCCTGTCCTTTGTCCCATGGCTTTATTATCCCACTTCTACTTATCTTTTTAAAATCAAAATGATATCCATGTATTATTCAAAGCCCCAGATAAAAAGGAATCTTTCAGCACTGTCTCCCCATAAAAACTAGAATTATTTTAATTTCTCCACTGCTTGTTTGTACTTCTCCAAACAGTAAACAGGGCTTGATTTTTTTTTTCCTGCTAAAGAACATTCAAAGAAGCTTAAGAACCAGTAACTACATAAAAGATATGTGTGCTTATGTGCTCAGTCATATCCGAATCTTTGTGACCCTTTGGACTGTAGCCCACCACGCTGCTCTGTCCATGGGATTTCCATGGAGTGGGTTGCCATTTCCTTCTCCATGGGGTCTTCCGGTTCCAGGGATTGACCCCGCGTCTCCTGTGTCTCCCATTGAGCCACTGGGGAAACCAATAGCACTGGGATATAAGACTTAAAAATGATTTCGTCGGGACTATGCAGTTAAGCAAACTCTTTGAT
>SJYV01046975.1:351401-368317 GCA_006410875.1 Neotragus pygmaeus
CTTACCGGGAAAGGAGGGTGCGGTGGCAGCAGTTTCTGCTCTTTTAAGTCTTTGTTGGGGGGCGAGGGAGGGTGGGAGCGGGGAGCGTGCGATGCTAGAAAAGGTGACGGTGCGGGTCGGTCTGGACACGTGTCTGTGTATTGTTGAAGCAGGAGGAGGGCTGAGCGGAGGGCCGTGCACGAAGAGAATTTGCAGGAGCGATGAGGGAACTGGCGTGTCCAGTGTCTTTGCCGCAATGGTATTTGCACGTATTTCTCACCCCTCCCCCTCCCCCATCCCCTCAGGACATTCCATCCTCACCTTTCCTCCACCCTTAAAAAAAAAAATCTGCCATTCACTAGGGGAAGCAATGGTATCCGTTAAGGATCATGTCATATATATAGGATGAGTTTAGGATAAGACAGGGGATTTCAGTTTACGAGATAGATGCGGAAGGGTTACAGATGGAGGTTTTCCCTGGGTGTGAACGGTGTCTGATACAGATCTCTAGAGCTGTACTTTGATAACTAGACCTTTGGGTCCTCTGCAGACGTGGTTACAGCAGCTCTCGTGGTCTGTTGTCCCATCGGCCATTTCCCTTTATCTTCTGTCCTATTTCCTCAGTTACTTTTCGGCCTTAGACTAGAGGGGGTTTTGTGGGGGAAAAGGGGAAATCTGAAAAACTCCAAAAGGTGACAGCTAGTGTAGTGATCAGCTGCCACCAACTAGAACATTTGAGCAGCTCCTAGAATTTCAAGACTCCTTGCACCTACAGCTCCCTTGGTGGAGGAGATGTGAAATCACTTTCATTTTCTTTTTCTTTAAATGTAGGTGTCTTTTTGCTCAAGGCTCTGCTATTGTTTTCCTGTCCATGCCTTTACATGCCACATACCTTGACGCACGGTGACTGACTTGTCTCACCAGCTTGGCTTTGGCAGGGGTAATTGGGAGCTGGCTTCATCTTTTTTTTACCCCGCTCACACCTTCTTGCAGTACATAAGGAAAGCATAGGAGGATTTTTGTTGAACAAGTTAGAGAGTTCACTGTAGGTGTTGAATGTGCAGTTTGTTTGGTAATAACCAGATGCCATTTTCTCTCATATGAGAGGGGCTAGGCTGTGAGTCAGGTATTTGTGGTTGACCAGTGTGAACTGTGGCTCCTGTCCACCGCAGAGAGTTGTAAAGATAGAGCTTCACTTTTCCTGGGTAAACATTTCTTCTGGTCTGTATTATTGTTTATACAATTGGGACTTGAGTAGTTTTATCATACTGATATAAATGTATATAACTAACTACTCTTGGCTATCTAAATTAAAGGCCACAATGTCACAAACTCTTGTTTCTTGCTAATATTTTTGAAAATAGCACAAAACCTCAATGGACAGTTTGCTCTAATAATTAGGTGTAATTTTGAGCTGTGAGTCTTTTAATTATGGCACTGTAGGTGTATCTTTACAAACCCCTTTTAAAGAATTTGAACTTATTTCATATGTGGTTTCCAAACTTACGCAATAATTTGTGACTGGCATGTTCCCTGTTTTAGCTTTCTACTACTGTATTTGTGCAATAATACTGTTTCTGTGTATTTAGAACTGTATAAACAGTTTTAGGCAAAATTAATATAGATTAACCACATATATAAAGTGTATGAATGATTTTTAGTCTTTGGTTTATTTTTGTACAAGCTGTCAGTTAAAATTAGTGAAGAATTAGTTCACGTACTATATTTCAAGAAGTACTCACGAAACAAGCCTTAAGTTGTATGATATTGCCTTCCAGTGCTTGTTCAGAACATTATTTTAGTTCACAGTATTTTTTCTAAGTCATGGCCGGCAGCTACTCTTTATTGAGGATTTGCTGAAGAATTCAGTCACATTTCATATTAAATATTAATGGGGAAAGTGGAGCTGGAATTTAGGTTCTGAATGAATGATGTAATTATTGGTATGGGGCACTAGTTGAGATAGAGGGAAAGGTGAAATGTTTCAGAGACAGAATGGAGCAAGAATAGAGGATGAAGTTCTAGTGAAAATCAAGTTTAAAAGTGTGAGAGAAGGGAGACAGTGAAGTAAGGTCAAAAAAGATTTTAAAAAATTAAGAGAACTGTGCCACAGCAGCACCTCTGGTTGGACTGAAAGTCCTCAGCAGGGTTAAATGTTGAAGAAAGTGAGAATACTATCCAGGCCACTGGTGACTTTTGAGGAAGTGGTCAAGATGTGTTTGTAAAGAGAGGTGTGGTTAAGGAGGCGATGGGACACTTTAGGGTAATAGGGGGATGTAGGGCTGAGGGAAGGTTATTTGAGTGTGGGAGGGTAGGTGGGAAATGTTCAGTAAGTGGAGAAGGAGAAATTAAAGAAGTGAGAGAGGGATAATCCTTGAGGGGAAGTCTAGGGGGGATCTTGGGGACAGATTTAACATGACAGATGAAGAGGTTAGCCACTAAAAATGTTAGGAGCTAGTCATCCTTTAATATAGAATTGGAGGAGGTACATATTTATAAATCTAAAGACCAGGAGTTTATTAAGAACTGTATCTTTTTAATTTTGGTAATCCTCATGTGTAGCAGAAGTTTTGGCATCCGTTCTGTAAATATCCAGTATCTGCCTTGTGCCAGGCTTTGTTTGAGGTGCTGAAGATGTAGCAGTGAGCAAGATAGACAAGGTCTCTATCCTCTTTGGAATTTTCACTGTAGGAGGGAGAAATAAGTAACTGATTATTTAGGTTGTGATAAATAGCCGTGGAGGAAATAAAACCGATTTCATGTGACGGACAATTTGTAGTTGAAGGTGATATATTAGGTAGGGTGATCAGGACAGGTCAGGGTTAGTTCACATTTAAGTTGAGTCATAATGATTGGAAGGCAGACCTAGAGGAATAATGTTTTAGGAAAGTACAAAGCCTCCGGTGCAGAAACAAGGTTATATTCAAGGAACAAAACAAGGCAAGTGCGTTATCAGTCTGTGTTGAATACATTAGTTACTGAGGATTATGTTTTAGGTGTAGATAGAGAAGTTGAGGGACAGAAGCCTAATGGCATCACTGACTTTGATGGCATTCTAATGAATACTTGGGTTCTGAATCTGGACTGGTTTTAGATCCTGGCTTTGCTACTTTTTAGCTGTGTGACCTTGGGCATATTACATAACTTCTGTGCCTCTGTTTTTTGCTTAAAAAATATTTTTGAGATATAATTGGCATATAACATTGTGTTAGTTGTAGGCGTACAACATAATGATTCCATATTTTGAGGAATGACTACCACATAAAGTCAAGTTAACATCTATCACCACACATAGTTGAAATTTTTTCTTCTTGAAGTGAAAACTGTTAAGATTTACGCCCTTATCGACTTTGAAATATACATTCCAGTGTTGTTAACTGTAGTTACCTCCCTGTACATTAAATCTCCATGACTTATTTGTTTTATGACTGTAAAGTTTTGTTTGTGCCTTTCAACTTCCCTTGCCCATTTTGCCCGTCTCCTTACGCGTGCCTCTGGCAATCATGAGGCGGTCCTCTGTATGTAAGAGTTTGAGTTTTGTTTTTGTGTTTTGGTTTGGTATATTTGTCTTTCTCTGTCTGACTTATTTCACTTAGCATAATGCCCTCACGATCCATTCCTGGTGTCATAAGATTTCCCTCTTTTTTTTGTGGCTGAATAATATCCCATTTTAAATGTATATCTTCTTTATTCATCCATCAGTGGACATTCAGATTGCTTCTTCGCTATTGTAGATAATTCTGCAGTGAGTGAAGGGATGCAGATGTTTTTTCAGGTTAGTGTTTCCTTTTCCCTTGAGTACATTCTCAGAAGTGAAATTGGAGGATCTTATGGTAGTTCTTCTCTTGAATTTGTTGAGGAAGCTCCATATTGTTTTCCATAGTGGCTGGGTCAATTTGCATTCCCTTTTCTCCACGTGCTTGCCAGTGCTTTTTATTTCTTGCCTTTTTGATGGTAGTCACTCTAACAGTGTGAAATGATACTTCATTGTAGCTTTGATTTGCATTTTCTGGTGATTGGTGATGCTGAGCATCTTTTATGTACCTGTTGGCTATTCATATATCTTTTTTTGGAAAAATATTTATTCAGAGCCTCTTTCCATTTTTAAAGCTGGATTGTTTGTGGGTGTGTGTTTGTTCCTTTTAATTTTTTGATATTGAGGTCTATGAATTCTTATATATAAGATTATATAGTAGCCCTTTATCAATATATGGTTTGCAAATATTTTCTCCCATTTGGTGTTACCTTTCCGTTTTTGTTTTTCCTTTGCTGTGCAGCTTTTTAATTTGATGTAGTCACACTTGTTTGTTTTTGCTTTTGTTTTTTTCTATGTAGAATGGGAATAATAATAATGAGGACTGTATCATAGGTTACATGATTCTGCACATGTAAAGTGCTTGGCACGGTAAGTGCTAATAAATATTCGTTAATGATTTCTGCTGAGAGTGAAGGGACAGATAGAGTTTGGGGACTTAAATAGAAGGCAAAGATCATGTCTTCCTCTTCTGTGCTGGTCTCAGTGACCAACATTACTATTTCATTTGTTCAGCGATTGAATAAATATTTTTCTATGAATGAATCAGTGAAAGTTGGAACATTTGCTTGAAGAAAAGGATTGTAAGGAAATGAATAAAGGAATGTTTGATCAGTTCTGAATGTGAATGGCAATACAACTTTGATTGCATTTGGGGAGAACTATAGCACAGTGACTAATCAGCTCTGCAGTCAGACTGCCTTAGTTCAAATTTCAGTTCTGCTTTTTGGTCTCTAAAAATGGGCAAGTTAATTAGCATTTCCATGTCTGTTTCTCTGCTTATAACCTTTTAGGGTTATTGCAAGAGCATTGTGCCTGAACATGGTAAATGCTCATTAAATGTTGGCTGCCATTGGTGGTGATCATGGTGTTACTATTATTGTTATTATTAAAATCAGATACTTAAAATTCCAATCAGCATGCTGTTGTAAGCTTTTCCACTCAAAAGAGAACTGAAAACAAAACAAAACTGGTTGATTCAAGGTTGAAGTGTCTGTGGAGATGAAAGAATAAAAGAAAGTGAAGGGTTTTGGTGACAAAGATTGACCATGTGGTAAAAAGAAAAGTGATCCCAGGAGGGAACCGATAGACTGGGAGATAAAGATGGTCAGGGTATCAGGGTTGAAGTGGTAGAAGAACAGTGTTAGTGGAAACAATAGGGGAGTTTATACTTAAAATGGGAAATTGCTTTTCTTCTCTAAGCTAAACCCATTTACTTTCTTCAGCTTTATCTCTTTTTCTTGTTAGAAATGCTATTTGAGCCCATCCTTCAAATGCATGGGATATTGGTTTTAAGAGGTTAATCCAACACAGATTCTGATATTAATACTTGGTGCTAACCATTGGCCCTATAAAAATTTGTAAGACAGTTTCCACCTGAGTTTATTTTCCGGATGGGAGTGAAAGGTACAAAGGCAGGTAGTTATAAAAGTGTTAAATGACTAAGAGAGCATAGCCTGTTATGACAAAGGGATGAGCTGGTGCAGAAACATGAGCAAGAAGGTGAGAAAGCACAGTTTGTGTGTAAGTAATGTTAAGAATTCTGTTAGAGCTACAATATAGATGATTTTTCATGAGGGAGAGGAATAGGAATTCATTCTGGAAATGGAGTCTTTGGTCAGAGGGTAAGGCAGCTTGAACTACCAGGTAAGAGTTCAGTTTTATTCAGTAGACACTGATAGTTTTGAGCTGTGAAGAAACATTATTGTAGGAGTGTTATTGGAAGTGATTCAGGGTTGAGTCAGTGTATTTGTGGATATGTAGTAATTTGCTTCATGTAGCTGTTGCATCTGTGGAATCCTATACAAACACGTGGTAAGGCAAAAGTTGCTCTATTGGCATGTAAGTAGGTAGAAGTATGAAATGAATTCATTTCTTAGCTCACGANGACAAAGATTGACCATGTGGTAAAAAGAAAAGTGATCCCAGGAGGGAACCGATAGACTGGGAGATAAAGATGGTCAGGGTATCAGGGTTGAAGTGGTAGAAGAACAGTGTTAGTGGAAACAATAGGGGAGTTTATACTTAAAATGGGAAATTGCTTTTCTTCTCTAAGCTAAACCCATTTACTTTCTTCAGCTTTATCTCTTTTTCTTGTTAGAAATGCTATTTGAGCCCATCCTTCAAATGCATGGGATATTGGTTTTAAGAGGTTAATCCAACACAGATTCTGATATTAATACTTGGTGCTAACCATTGGCCCTATAAAAATTTGTAAGACAGTTTCCACCTGAGTTTATTTTCCGGATGGGAGTGAAAGGTACAAAGGCAGGTAGTTATAAAAGTGTTAAATGACTAAGAGAGCATAGCCTGTTATGACAAAGGGATGAGCTGGTGCAGAAACATGAGCAAGAAGGTGAGAAAGCACAGTTTGTGTGTAAGTAATGTTAAGAATTCTGTTAGAGCTACAATATAGATGATTTTTCATGAGGGAGAGGAATAGGAATTCATTCTGGAAATGGAGTCTTTGGTCAGAGGGTAAGGCAGCTTGAACTACCAGGTAAGAGTTCAGTTTTATTCAGTAGACACTGATAGTTTTGAGCTGTGAAGAAACATTATTGTAGGAGTGTTATTGGAAGTGATTCAGGGTTGAGTCAGTGTATTTGTGGATATGTAGTAATTTGCTTCATGTAGCTGTTGCATCTGTGGAATCCTATACAAACACGTGGTAAGGCAAAAGTTGCTCTATTGGCATGTAAGTAGGTAGAAGTATGAAATGAATTCATTTCTTAGCTCACGAGAAAATCTTGCCTTTGGGCTTAAAAAGAAAATAAAATGTTAATTTAAAACTAGTTTTGCATTTTAAAACAGTCAACAGAATAATTAGAATAGTCTCGCTTTTTTTTTTCAAGAGTAAATACTCAGGTTTTGGGAGGAGGGGTCTTGTTAATCAAGATTTAATTTACATATAATAAAACTTACCCTTTTGTACATGTCCATTTGAAGAGTCTTAGAACCATCACAGTCAAGTATAGAATATGTACATCACTCTAAAAAGTTTCTTTAGTTTAACTCCCTTTTCCTCCCCCCAGGTACTGGCCACTACAGACCAGTTTTCTGTATTTCACTAATTTTCTGTATTTCACTAATATTTTACCTTTTCTGAAATGTCTTATAAATCTTGCTCCTTAAGGGCAGGATCGCATGTATTGTTCCTCTCTCTGTCATCTGTCCCTGTATTCCCTATAAATGGAAATTAGGCTTTAAAGCTTCAGGAGGTTTCAGTTAGAGTTTTTTTGGAGCAAGAATATTTTGTGTATAATGCTGAGTACTGCACGTTGTGTCCCATCCAGCAGTTTTCATGTCTCATTGTTTGGTAATGCTCAGTCTGGCCACCTGAATTACTTGGGTACCCACTAGATCTCTTTTTCTGTATATGTATGCTTCTTCCATTTGCAGTAAGCAGTTAATCGTGGGTGATAACGTTGACACACTCTGGATATCTTCCACCTAATGGTTTTAGCATCCTGTAATAATCCTTGACTGAGTCAGTTTCATTAGGGGCTTCAAAATGATGGTTTTTATAATTCTGTTAAAGTAGAATTTGGTAGCTGATGCTCTTCTGCAACCCACTCCAGTGTTCTTGCCTGGAGAATCCCAGGGACGGGGGAGCCTGGTGGGCTGCCGTCTGTGGGGTTGCACAGAGTCGGACACGACTGAAGCGACTTAGCAGCAGCAGCTCTTCTGCAAAGAATTTTCCCTTATCAACTAACTGATGGTAAGCTTAGTTCCTCCTAAGAAAGCAGGGTAGATGATTGATTTTCTCCCATCATTAGCCAAATTGGTGATAGTAGTCAAACAGTGATGTGGTAGGTGCTGCAGTTCATCACCCAGGTATCTTGGTTCAGGGACAGGCTCCCCCAGCCATTGAGAATAGTGGCTGCTAAAATCTACCGCAGCTGAGTCCCCAGATTGCTCTGAGCCAACAGAGCTGCTTCCCTCAAAGTCACTTTTCTTTTTCCGGGCCACCCTGCATCCAATGCCTGTTCTCTGTGGGGCTGTAATTGCCTGGCCCTTCAGGTAGGACAACTTTAAAGATCCATCCCAACTCCAGAGCTCCCCACGGATTGGCTCAGGCTTACCTGTGACAGTGTTTCAATTCACCTGCCTCTGTTTAGTCTCATTTCCTCTACTCTCCCACAGTTGTTGATGTGCAGGGCATTTTTCAATACTTGGAGTGTGCAAATCTCCATTTCAGAGTCTTTTTCTTTGGCATCCTTACCCAAGACAGCTTTGACAGCAGTGGTCTGAGGAAGTAGTTTCTGAAATGGGATTTTGGAGCTCGACTTACCTGCTGGCTAGCTGGCAGTAAAGACACCACAGCTGGTTGTAGATGAAGCCTGGTACTGGTAACCCTTGGCATGTACTGTAGCTGTGCACCTGCTTAAACTTTCACTGGTGGTGAGGTGGAGTGGGATTCCTGTAGAAGAGACTGTATTGGTGGGTACAGTATCTTAGGCTTGTGAAACGTTTGGGGAAGTTCTTAATTATAAGGATGGTGGTGTCACATGACTGGTGAGTGAGTCTGAGAAAGACCGTGAAAGACTGAAGGTAACTAGGAGCAAAATTAGAAAGTTAGATGATTATACTTTCTTTGGCATCATGTAAAGAAACTCATCTTCTGCAGTAGGAGGAAAGAAAAAGCTAAAGATTAGAGCCAAGATTTAGTTGCAAAGGTAGCAGAACTCCAGGGTGGGTTGCTTTCTCAGAAAGTCTGCTAGGCCAACGTCTGTGCTTTGGTTAGGAAGAAATGGGACCCCGGCTTTTAAGATGAGACATCTTGAGTTGATGCGCTGGACAACCAGTTGAAACCTTGAAACCCCCAATTGCTCTGAACCCTCTGAGCCTACAGAAGTGGTCTTCTCCCAGCTAGAGGGTAGTTGCGTGGAGATTATGCTGCCCCTACTGCTTGCCTCCTCTCCTCTCCCCTGCTGCTTATCACCAAGCCAGTAAATAGCGTTAAGTTAGAGCAAAACCTCCTGGGAGATGCTGGCCCTGCTGAGGAGGAGAAGGACTAAGGTGCGCATGTGCACACGCACACAAGCAGAGTGAGTCCCAAACTGTGCAGAGGCACACCCAGACTCCGTCAGACACACAAGAATACCATGGGCTATTTCAGAAGTTTAAGGAGACACAGAAATGTCAGTCACAAACTACTCCCTTGAGGTAGTTCATGGTTTTGACATTAGATCATGGTGCACTCATTTCCATGATATCGTATCTTTTTTGAAGTTGAAGTTTTGTTATTTGCTGTGATACAAAGAAGGTGCTTCCCAGGTGGCTCAGTGGTGAAGAATCTGCCTGCAGTGCAGGAGCCACAGGAAATGTGGGTTCAATCCCTGGGTCAGGAAGATCCTTGGAGGAGGAAATGGCAACCCACTCCTGTATACTTGCCAGGATAATCCCATGGATGGAGGATCCTGGCAAGCTATAGTCCATGAGGTCACAAAGGTTGGATACGACTGAATATGTATGCACACATGTGATACACATAAATTTCTACACAAAAATCAGTGTCGAATAGAAAATGAGGGTGGCCTGTTTAATCTGCAGAAGTTTGACAAGTTGTGCAGGACCCAGCCAGTGCATTGTGCAATTACTGAGTAATTGTGGCTATTTAAGAATGAAATACAATATTTTTCTTTTTAAGTTTATGTGTATTATTTTTTCATATGGCTACTAAATTGTTAGAGTATAGATTCTTATTATTTGGTTTCCATTAATAATAATTAGGTATTCTTTTTGGTTTACAAAGTGTTGTGGAAAAATTACTGATAATGACTGTGCAAGGGCCCAATAATGGACTTCTGTTTGTCAGCTGAGCTGATGCATGTCCAGCCCAACAGTAACAGAGACTAACCTTCCTTCAAGGAAAGCAGCCAGTCCTTGTGCCTTGGAAAGGACTGTGATTCATTTTGACTGAATTTGACGCATATTCTGGGTATATTTCCCTTTCCAGCTTGTAGGGATTCAACTAGTGCTGCTGTTTGAGGGCCTGTAGAGTGGTCCATCAGCACAAGGTGCCACATAAGATTGTTTCCAAGCGAAGGACCTACTTTTAGCACCTGGATCCCACAGATCCATTTGTTCCATTATGCCTCATAACCGCCCAGAAGCTGCTGACTGATAGAGTAGTGAGATGGTCAGGGTGGCACTACTGAGGACGAGCGTGAATCCTCCAGTGTTCCCAGCAGGAAGAGCACAGGGAAACTGGGATGCCTCTACTCAGTATCAGTGATCCCCTGGGGGATTTTTGCTTCCCGTCTCTGTAGCTCTAAACACTGGTCAGAAGGGAAATATTTTCAGCGGAGTCACTGTAAAAGTCCTCATACTAAGGCACAGCTGCTGGTGGGACTTGGTGCTCCTTTTCTGAGATAAACAGTCACCATTTTGCCAGGGTAAAGGTACGTGATGATCTGGAGGAGGCAGGGCTGTGGTTTTGCAGTGGAGCGTGGAGTTTGGCACACTCTTGCTGTGTCACACTCTTAAGTGTTCTATTGGCTGTTTATTGATACTTCCTTTTCCAGCTTTTGTGGAATGTGGACATGAGAAAGGCCAGGTGACCACCTCACAGGATCAGTCAGAATTTCTGGTCCAGCAGAGATTCTACCCAAAGACGAAGGGAATCCAGGATAACTTACAAAGAAGAGGTTGTGACTATAAGTTTTGGCCTTGAAACCAGTGGTGGAGGCTCTAGTTTATCCTACAATACTTTACTTCCTCTGGACAGTTTCTCCAGGAAATGAAACTAAGCAGAATTCTCCAGGAGTGTTATCTAGAATTTATATAAAGCAAGTGAATGGTAGTAGTATAATAGGTGAACTGTAGGGGATGCTGTGTATTAAATTTTATTTGTAGATTCTGTGGGATGTTCTGTATAATCATATCATCATTCTTTCCGATCTCTAGGTAACCATGTACTCCCTGCCCCTTTATTCCAATGACAAGAACCTTTCTACTTCTGTTCAGTGCTGAATAGGAATGATAGTTGTATCCTTCCTTGTTCCTCATCTGAGGGAGAAACAATGACAAATCAGTCTTTTGGTCTTTCACTGTTAAGTGTAATATTAGCTGTAGATGTTTTGATAGCCTTTGCCAATGTGAGGAAGTATTTTACTATCCTATTTTGCTTATAGTTTTTATTGTAAATGTGTATTGAATTTTGTCAAATATTTTTATGTATTTATGATATCATAAAGATAATAAAAGGAAAAAGTAAATTAATACATTTTTGAAAATTAAGTCAACCTTGCATTCCTGGGATAAAACTTTGTATGTGATGTATTGTTGAATTTGATTTGTTTTTGTTAAGAATTTTGGGGTTTGTATTCATGAAGGATATCATTTTATAATCTTTTTTTTTGTAATACTTTTATCAGATTTTTGTATTATAGTTTTTCTTGTCTTGTAAAACGAATTGATTAGTAATAACTTCTGTGTTTTTTAAAAGGTTTCATGGGATTGCATATTTGATAGAATTCACTGGGGGTACCATCTGGTCTTGGAATTCTCTTTGGGGNTGTAATACTTTTATCAGATTTTTGTATTATAGTTTTTCTTGTCTTGTAAAACGAATTGATTAGTAATAACTTCTGTGTTTTTTAAAAGGTTTCATGGGATTGCATATTTGATAGAATTCACTGGGGGTACCATCTGGTCTTGGAATTCTCTTTGGGGGAAGCTTTTACAGATTCATTTTTTAAAACAGATACAGGGATATTCAGATTTTTTTTTTTGTTATTTCTCATGAATTTTGGTAACTGTTTTTCTTGAGAGAGTTGTCCTTTCATCTGAATTCTTGAAATTTTTGGCATAAAGTTGTTTATAGCATTCTTTTTATAATCCTTTAATGTCTGTGGGGTCTGTGGTGATAATCCCTTTATCATTCCTCATGTTTATCGTTTCTCTTTTTCCCTTGATTAGCTAGAAGTTTGTCATTTCTAAATTCAAAGAATCAACTTTTGACTTTGTGTTAATTTTCTCTGCGGCTGCTTACTACTGGTTTATTTTCTATTTCATTGACTTTCCTCTTATTGTAATTTCTTTTTTTTTACTTTGCTCTTTTTCTTTTTTTTAGTTTGTTAAGATGGAATCTTAAGTCATTGATTTTAGATGTTTTTCTTCTGAGTATTTAAAGTGATGAATTTTTATCTAAGTATATCCTTAGCTGCATCCCACAAATTTTGATATTCAGTATATTCTTTGTTATTTAGTTTAAAATATTTTCTAAGTTTCGTTGTAATTTCATCTTTGATTCATGCATATTGTGTGTGCGGTAAGTTGCTTCATTCATGTCTGATTCTGTGCAACACTATGGGCTGTAGCCCCCCAGGCTCCTGTGTCCATGGGGATTCTCTAGGCAAGAGTACTGGGGTGGGTTGCCATTTCCTCCTCCAGGGGATCTTCCCAACCCAGGGATCGAACCCACGTCTCTTCTGTCTCCAGCATTGGCAGTTGGGTTATTTACCACTAGTGTCACCTAGGAAGCCTTATTCATGCATTACTTAGAATTATTTTATGTAACCCTCAGATGTTTGATATTTTTATTTATTTATTTATTTAAAAATTTTATTTATTTACATATATATGATTGTTATGACTTTCCAGTGGACCTTTTATATAATTTCAGTCTTTTAAAATTTATTGAGATATGCATTATCTCGCAGGATATGGTCTTTCTTTGTGATAAGACCATATGCACTTGAAAAGAGTATGTGTTCTGCCATTTTTGCATGTATATTTCTGTTAATGTCATATAGTAAATGTTGGTTGATAGTGTTGTTTGGCTCTTTTATGTCTTTACTCATTTTTTGCCTAGTTCTATCAGTTGCTGAAAACAGGCATTAAAATATTAAAAATACTTGTTTCTGTGCCTGTAATTTTGTCAGTTTTAACTTCATATATTTAGTCGTCTGTTATTATGTACATGTACGTTTATAATTGTTAAAGCCTCCTGATGAGTTATTCTTTTATTTCATTGTGATAACATATTTCTTGTCTTGAAGATCATATGTCTTGAATTTACTTTATCTGCTATTAAAATAACTTGTTCAGACTTACTCAGGTCACTTCAGTCACTCAGTCATGTCNTGAACTGTGAACTTCCAGATGTTCAAGCTGGTTTTAGAAAAGGCAGAGGAACCAGAGATCCAATTGCCACCATCCGCTGGATCATTGAAAAAGCAAGAGAGTTCCAGAAAAAGATCTATTTCTGCTTTACTGACTATACCAAAGCCTTTGACTGTGTGGATCACGATAAACTGTGGAAAATTCTGAAAGAGGCATGAATTCAACTCTCTTTTCTTTCCTCCAGAATATCTTCAGTGGTCCAGACTCTGCAAATGAGTGGCCTCACATGGACACAAAGAGAATAGCATATGGCCTTTCCTGGTGGCTCAGTGGTAAAGTACCCACTTGCCAATGCAGGAGACATGGGTTCAATCCCTGAGTTGGGAAGATCCCCTGGAAGAGGAATGGCAACCCTCTCCAAATTCTTGCCTGAAGAATCTCCATGGACAGAGGAGCCTGGGAGGCTACAGTCTATGGGGCTGCAAAAGAGCCAGACACAACTTAGTGACTAAACAACAAGAACAACAAAGAAAACCATCCAACAACATCTCACTCAATTGTATAGGAGCATATAAAAGCATTTTAGAAAATATTTTACTTGTCCTTCAGTTTCATAAGTTGTATTGACATAAAATTTTGTTTCATATCAGCATCTAAACTCTATGCCAATCATTCATGTTTAATTCTAAGAACAGATTGGAGAAATTCTTCAAAACTTACCTCTAATAGACATTTGATTTAAGAATGCTAGTAATTTCTTTCTAGTCATTGCAGGGCTATGAATGGTATGTATGATGGAAGGGTACAGAAAGAAAGAAACTTGCATATGCTATTGCTATCTGAAATACTTTCTTTGACAATCAGAGAATATAGAATTATTGATAATTCTATACACTGCCNTTTTTTTTTTAAGAAGTTAGATTTTATCTCTTTAGAAACGGTTTGAAACTAACGGGGCAGAGGGAGTTTGACAGAGAGGAGAACAAATCGCTGACAAAGAACCTTTTACGTTTCATCAGCGTTGTTAGGACGACAAGGAGGAATGTCTCAGATAATAACTCCCACTTCAAAGATTTCTCAGCTGAATAGAAAGCGGACCATCCTTTTTATTCAACCACAAGGACTGGCACTAAAGAAGACTCCACTGTTTGATTTTTTTTTTCCACCGTGTTTATTTTTCCCCTATTCACTGGGGTACTTGGATAAAATAAACAACAAGACAATTAAGGGAACATGGACTTCTAACTTTCCTTCCATCTTCCCTATCCCCTTGGCCTTGGGCTCTTGAATCTGTGCCCAGGCCAGCCAGGCCTGAGGGGTTCCCTACACCCCACCCTGGGGAGAAACAAGTTTGGGGGTGTGTGAGAAACTTCTCAGACAGAGGGGCCGAATCAGCTGTGCTGGGGGCCAGAGTGAAATGTCCCAAAGGCACAGTCTCAACTTCCTAGACTCATCCAGGGCAGTTCCTGCTCCTTCCCCCATGTCCCATTTAAATTCCGGCCTCCAACCTGCTCCAGAGGCGGAGAGCTGCTTGGCACAAAACCGAGCTGGGGATGCTCATTTGTTAAGCTTCCAAGCTTGCCCTAAAGTTATTTACTCCTGACCCTGGAGCCTCTTCAGGGCGCAGTCAAGATGCATGGAGTCCGGCTCCTCCCTTTCCTGAAAGCGTCCCTGGTGTCAAGCGCCCCTCCCCCGCATCAGAGTGCAAGGTGAACCCCTAAACGCTGGCGAGGCAGGTCCTAAGGAGGAAGTATATACTGGAGAGCACAGTGACAGTATTAAATGGCGTGAAAGCAAAGGTCAGCGCAAATGTATCTTAATAGAGTGTCTGCAGTGAAGTGTGCCGCCTTTGAAGCGGCCGCTCCCCGCGCGTATTTCCATGGCGAGCCTAACGCAGCATGCTGATGCATCGTCAAACTCACACTTTCAACCCCAAAACCCGACTCTTTGAACAACCCGAGTTTGATTAGACCTTTCTCCTTTTCTTTCCCCTCTTACAAACCATTTCCTCGCCTTTAGAAACTCGCCATCAAACCCAAATGCGCCCTCTGATCACCGCAGAAAGCAGAAACAAAGGGGGCTGAGCGGCGATTCAAGCGGCCCTTTTCTTCCCTCACATTATTATCCATTTTTATTATGATCGGGAACAAGTGCCCATTCGCGTGGGTTTTGTTTACCGGAAATTAAATGAAAATGATTTAGTTCGCGTCAAACAAAAATATATACTTGTATACACAAGAAAAAAGGCCTGTTAGACGTAAATATTATGTCCTTAATGAAAAGCCTGGACGGGCTCCAGGCTCGGCCTTTCAGGATTTCAGTGCGACTTGCCCATTGCCATAGAAATCCTAACTTACCATGAAGATGCACCGTGGCGAAGAAACATTGCTTTGTGCGCGGCCCCTTTGATGTCGCAGGCGCGAGATGTGGGCGCTCAGCTGCGCCGGGCGAGATTACCTTGCGAGCAACGCGGTGGACATCTGTAACAAGCAAATGAAAAATTAAAGGCGATTAGTGATCGACTACGCATTTTTAATTTTATTTCATTATTTTGCATGGGGGTGGAAAGAAAAATGGGGCCTAGAAAAGCAAGAGAAAGAAAGGAGTCCTCTTTGGAGACTGGGACATTTTTTAACATCTTCAGAAGAAGAAAGTTACCCAGATGTCCCCTGCACCTTGGCGGCGGGGCGGGAGTTGCTGGATGGGAGAGAACCGTTTGCAGCCGACCTCCAGCCCTTGGCCAGACGGTCTCTGGGCCCTATTGTAGTGGGGGCAGGGCGGGAAGAGGACTGCAGAGCCCCTTCCACAAGGGCGGATTCACTAGAGATGTATTTGGAAGATTCTGGTTTTTATTAGGGGTAATGAAAACAGTCCCTCTCCAGTTAGGACATCATTTATCTGGTGGACATGTATGGCGATGGGGCAGGAGTGACAATCTTCCAATGGTGTCTGAAGAGGAAGAACGAAAAAAAGCCAAGAGTGGCAGAATCTGGGCTGGTTTGCTGTCTCCAGCTTTTTAACTGAGCTCTTTGGGGGTTCCCCATAGGTAGGAGTATCACACCTCTACCTATCTCCAAAGTCTTAAGGGACTGGGATGAGTCTACCAAAACTTTTCCGTCTTTTTTATCTGCCCCTCCCCCCAAATCTTGGCAAGAATTTTGAGGCAGCACCATCCTTCCCTTCAGAGGGTAACCGAGTGGGAACCAGGCCCTGATCTTTCCTCCCCCTTGGCAACAATTGCAGACTTTTCCTTTTCCCTGCCCCCAACATCTGGTCCTTTTTCAGGTGATTTGGAACCCAGCACATCAAATACACATTCAATCTAGACCCATTGGGTGTTTGCCTTCAAAATATTTATTCTTGCAGTTTGTCTCTTGTCCCACGCGTCCCCTCCCCTCCTTTTTTAAACAAAACCAACATTGTGTAATTTTTGACAAAGACCATCACAGAATTGCTGCGATTCACCCAGACACTGTCGCCTAGGCGGGATCCCTTTGCTGTGGAGGCCTAGGCTCAGTGACGTCATTGGTCCACTCTGCATCCCAAACCGCCAAGCACCCACAGATTCCACAGGCAGCTCCTGGACCAAGGTGAGACGTGAGGAGAGCGTGCCTGGTCTGTGGAGTCCTCAGAGCATTGAATCCCAAAGCCCCTTTAACACACTTTCTTTTGTATTTCCTGTGTTGGGACTTATCTCCTACCCCAGGTATATAAGGCATACCGCAGCCGCAGACAAGTCCGCAGACAGTGTGCCTGGGCCAGTCTTTGGAGGAGGGGCATATAATCCCCAGGGAAGGTGCTTAACCTCCCTCTCCCACACCCCTACCCCCCCCCC
>SJYV01046975.1:375977-445896 GCA_006410875.1 Neotragus pygmaeus
CAGTGATGCCATCCAACCACTTCATGCTCTGTCGTCCCCTTCTCCTCCTGCCTTCAATCTTTCCCAGCATCAGGGTCTTTTCAAATGTCAGTTCTTTGCATCAGGTGGCCAGAGTATTGGAGTTTCAGCTTCAGCATCAGTCCTTCCAATGAATATTTGGGACTGATTTCCTTTAGGACTGACTGGTTGGATCTCCTTGCAGCCCAAGGGACTCTCAAAAGTCGTCTTTTCAGACTTATTAGGCTTACTATTTTCCTGGTAAATTTTTTTCTGTCCATTTTTTATTTTTTATAGTTTTATTTATTAATTTTTTTGGCTGTGCTGGGTCTTCATTGCTGCACAGGCTTTTCTCTAGTTGCTGTGCAGGCTTTTTTCTAGTTGTATTGAATGGGGGGCTAGCTACTCTGTAGTTGCGATGTGTGGGCTTCTCATTGTGGTGGCTTCTCTCGTTGCAGAGCACAGGCTCTAGGCGTGCAGGCTTCACTAGTTGTGGTGCATGGGCTGTGTAGTTGGGGCCCCCAGACTCTAGAGCACAGGTTCAGTAGCCGTGGCATGGGGACCCAGCTGTTCCACCATGTGGGATCTCCCAGATCAGGAACAGAACCTATGTCTTCTGCCTTGCCTGGCGGATTCTTTGCCTCTGATCCATCAGGGAAACTCTGTCCATTTACTTTCAATCTATCTATATTTTTATATTTAAAATTTCTCTTCTTTGGGCAGTACATGTAGGATTTTGCCTTTTTTTTTTAAATCTGTCAATCTTTGCCTTTTATTTGGAGAGTTTAAACCATTAATATTTAGTGTAATTAATAATTGGTATGGTTGGCTTTGGGTCTACCATTTTATTGTCTTCTGTTTCCCTCTGGGTTTCATTCCTTTCTTGTCCCTTTTCTGTCTTCTTTTGGATTATTGTTTAGTATCTATTTTAATGTATTTGGACTTTGGGGCTATATCTTTGGTATTAATTTTTAATGCCCTAGGGATTACAATATAGTTACCTAACCTTTCATAGACTACTGAGAGTTACTATTGTAGTGCTTCACTTAAAAAGAGACATCTTAAAACCATACAGAAGCTTTTTTTTTTTTTTACCCCCTCTGCTACACCTCGCTCCCTCCTTTGTGTTAATGTTGTTATATGTGTAATGACTGCATACTTTGAAAACCTCACAATATTATATTATATTTAATATTATATAATATTAATATTATATATATAACATATAATATATATATTATATTATAATTTTTGTTAATAGTTGTACATATTTTAAAGAACTTAAAGGAAGAAAGGTATTTTATGTTTGCCTATATATTTATTATTTTTGTTATTCTTCCTTCATTCCTGAAGAAGCTGCATTTCCTTTCAGCTTAAAGTACATACTTTAGCGTTTCTTGTGGAGTAGTCTACTGGGGATAAATTCTCTTTGTTTTTCTTCATCTGAGCATGTCTTTATTTTGCTTTGATTTCTAAAGGATATTTTCAGTGAACATAGAATTGAGTAAAAGCTTGTTTCCTTTTAGCATTTTCATGATGTTGTTCCACCAACTTTTTACCATTATGATTTTCTGAACTACTAGCCTTTAGTAGTTCAAAATTTTTTTTCTCTTTTATGTAATATGTCATTTTTCTTTATCTGCTTTCAAGAATTTCTCCTTTATTTTTGGTTTTCAGCAGTTTGATTTGATGTATCTAGTGATTATTTTCTTTGAATTTCTCCTTTTTGGAGAATGCTCAGTTTCTTGAACCTGTAAATTTGTCTTTTACTAAATTTGGGTGTTTTTTTTTTTTTTTAATGAACGACAGACATTACTTCTTACAATTCTGGAGGCTAGAAGTCCAAAATCAAGGCAGCAGCATGTCCTCCTTCTGACTTGAACCTTCTTTCTGGTTTATAGCCAGCGCCTTCTGGTCTGGCTTTGTCCTCACTTGTGAGGGTAGGGACCTCTCTGGTGCCTGTTTTATAAGGACACTAATCCTATTCTTTTTTTTTTTCCACCTGCAAAGTAGCAACACGACTATTCTAGCCATCAAACACTGTAGCCTCAGTGCTCACACATGTGCATGTTAATCACAAGTTTCAATCCACAAAGGTAGACATGCAAACAGTGTAACTTGCTCCCCTCCCCTCCAACCCTGCCAAATAACTAAGCTTAGAACTGCAGGAGTCTCAGCTCTGTTTAGAGGAATCCTGTTTTCAATCCATTCAGATCATCTGTTATTCCAAGGTATCTTTGTCTCATCTCTGGCTCCCCACCCAGGAACCAGAAACAGTGGAGCTGAGGGGAGCTTGTAGCCCACAGTCACCATCCCGCTCATGCTCTGCAGAAACCTCCAGATTCCTCTCTGGTCTTCGAGCATTATCCATCTAGATCGTGCTGCAGCCGCCTTGCCTGCAGACTTGGGCCATGTCTTGCCACAGTTGTGGTCTTTCCAACAGCCAGAGGAAGCCATTTGGCAGTGGGGCTGCAGCCCCTTGTACACTGTGCTGTGAGGGAGGGCCTCTGAGCCTGCAGCCTTTGCCACCTGCCGCTCCCACCCCTTATTGGGCACAGAGCAGTGCAGGGAATCTTGCTGTCCCCTGCCCTGCCGCCAGGCTCCGCCGTTGCCGCTCGCTCTTGGATGCCCACGTCTCCTATTCCCTCTCCCTGTGATACAGGCCAGGGGCCCAGATTGCCTTCTTAAGGTCACAGCCACGTCCTCCTGCTCTGCTTTCATCACCCTCTCCTCCCTTCCCTTGAAGAAGGAAATGGCCACCCACTCCAGTATTCTTGCCTGGAGAAGCCCGTGGACAGAGGAGCCTGGTGGGCTACAGTCCATGGGGTCGCAAGAGTTGGACACGACTTAGTGACTAAACCACTACCCTCTCTCCCCGGCTCTGAGTGATCCCAGAAGTTAAACCTTGTAGCCCATCCATCTGCCGGCTATCCTTCCCTGAGGCCATTCACCCAAGGCCCTGCCTACTTCTGGGGTGTAAAGAAGTCACAGGACAACTGGAATTACTCAGAATGAGAACACTTTTGCAGTAGAGCTGTGAGACTCGTGAAGCCCTCTGACATGGAATCATTTTCTCTCTTTTCTGTGTACAGGCTTAACTCTATGCCAGGGTAGTAAAAGGCTGTGTGTGCCTGCATTTGTGACCTAAAGATGACCTATGGAAGTGGTCACTTTATAGGGCTATAGATGGAATCAGTGACATGAATATGGGCTATAAACCTTTTTCTAGGTCTAAGCTGTCTTTAACTAGCTCATACTTTAACTAGCTCTTACTGTCTCAATGATATAAGGTCATCATTTTAATTTTTTTAGTTACTGTATGATGCTTCATTCAGTAGTGTCCCTAATTATACATCAGTGTGGATCACTTAACCTTGGGGAAATAGTTTTTAGTTTTAAAACTAAAATTTGTGTTTTTTTCTTTTAAAATACATATTTTTTCTTCTCCTTCCCTCATTCTTAGGCTGCCAACTATCCCTAAAGAGACCACCTCTATCAGTCTGCACCATCCTAATTGGCAGATTGTAGCCTGCCGTGAAATTAGAAAGTGAGCCATCATCTGTATTATTAGAATCGTGTCTGAAACTCGGTGGGTCCTGCGTTAGGATCTGATTTTAGGGACTTGGTGGTGCCTACTGTGGTCACTCAGGGGCATTTATTTGGACTTACTTGGTTATTTGGTCTTGTTTTTTTTTTAATCTAGGAGATGTTGTGTTTCCCAGATACTGGACCTCCCTCTCTCAATTTCCTTTTGTCTCCTGCTAAAATGCTTCCACTGACCTACTTGCCTCTCATTGGACACAGAGACCCAGGCTGCCCCACACACATTCTCTTCTCCTCCAGCTTCCTTCACTCCCAACAGCCAGCACCGTCTTCAGCTGCTTGGGATGGCCGTTGTCACCAAGATTTCTCCTCATTCTCACAGTGTGCATTCTGATCAGAAAGAGTACTGCACGCCTCACATGGTCAGGAAGATCTGGAGTCCAAGAACTCAGAGTGTGTTTCCCTCTGCCTTTGGGTCAGGTGTCATCTGCAGATATGAAAGGAACCTTGTTCTTGTACCTTGATTAAGTATGTTCAGTGTTTGAAACCCTTTGAAGAAACTTCTTAATGTTTAGATACATTGAAGGTTTTTTGTTTCTGCCATTAAATGTTTCAGTCCTGTGTTCTTTTTTTCTTATGTTTTTATTGAGATATGTATGGTTGTATCAGGTATATGGCATAATGATTTGGCTTATTGCATACATCAAATGAAATAATTACCATGGTAAATTTAGTGGATGTCCATCATCTCATAGGTACAAAAATTAAAAAAAAAAAAAATTCCCCCTTAGATGAAAACTCGTAGGATTTACTCTTCTGTTGTTCTTCAAAGAGAATCATGCTGATCAGTGTCCACTCATGCTCATGTGCAGTCATGTCTGACTCTGTGACCCCATGGACTGCAGCCCACCAGGCTCCTTTGTCCATGGGATTTTCCAGGCAAGAGTATTGGAGTGGATTGCCATTTCCTCCTCCAGGGTCTGTTCTTTTTTTTTTTAATTGAAGTATAACAAGGTTGTGTTAATTTCTGCTGTATCGCAAAGTGGTTCAGTTGTACATGTATATAGATTAATTTTTTAAAATATTTTCCAGTTGATTTGTCACAGGATACTGAATATAGGTCTCTGTGCCATGTTGTGTGACCTTGTTTATCCCATAATATAATAGCTTACATCTGCTGACCTCAAACTCCCACACCATCCCCCCACCACTCCCCCTTGTCAGCCGCAAATCTGTTCTCTGTGTCCGTGAATCTGTGTTGCAGATGGGTTCGTTTGTGTCATATTTTAGATTCCACATGCAAGTGATATTGCACGGTATTTGTCTTTCTCTTTCTGACCGACCTCATTCAGAGGTCCAAGATAATCTGTACTTGCATAGGGCACTGGTCCTATTTTTTGAAATTAATTTTTATTGGCATATAGTTTTCACAATGTTGTGATAGTTTCTGCAGAGTGAATCAGCTATAGGTGCACACATATCCTCTCCTTTTTGGATTTGCTTCCCATTTGGGTCACCACGGAGCCTTGAGTAGAGTTGCCTATGCTGTGTGGTAGGTTCTCATTAGTCACTTGTTGGATGCTGAGTAGTGTATATATATTAGTGTCAGCCTCCTAGTTCACTACAACCCCTCTTCCCCTCTAGTATCCATAAGTCCTTGCTCTCCTTCTGTGTACCTATTTCTGCTTTTCTGCCATTGTTTTTCTTAAAATAGTCTACTTTAATTTCTTTTTTTTTTCGTTCTGTCATCCCAATGACAATTATGAAAAGACTTTTGAGATTGTCCCACAGATCTCTGACTATTCACTTTTTCTATTGTCAACTTTCCTCCTCTTTGTTCTTCAGATTAGGTAATTTTTATTGATCCATTTTCAAGTTCACAGACTCTTTTCTCTTTCATCTTTATTCTCTTAGTGAGCCCACCCAGGTGAATTTTATTTCACATACTGCGTTGTTCAGTTTTAAAATTTACATTTAGCTCATTAAAAAAAAAAAATTTCTCTTTGTCTTTTGAGAACATTTCCCTGCTCAGTTCAAATGTGTTTGCCTTTACTTGATGGAGCATACTTATAATAGTTGCTTTTCAAGGTATTGGCGAATAATTATAACACGGATCATCTCAGGGTTGGCACCCGTTAGTACGTCTTCCCTTGAAATCTATCACATTTTCTCTCTCTCTTTTTTTAATCTTTATGTATTTTGGTTGTGCTGGGTCCTCGTTGCTGTGCCCGGGCTTTGTCTAGCTGCAGTGACGGCGGGCGCTGCTCTTCCTTGTGGTGCTTGGGCTGCTCATTGCAGTGGCCTCTCTCGTGCAGCACAAACTCCAGGCACGTGGGCTTCGGGAGCTGCAGCGTGTTAGCTCGGTAGTTGAGGCCTGTGGGCTCTAGAGCTTGAGCTCAGTGGTTGTGGTGCACGGGGCTTTAGTTGCTCCATGTCCTGTGGAATCATTCCCACTCAGGATCGAACCCTCATCCCCCACTTTGGCAGGCAGACTCTTATCACACTGTACTGCCAGGGAAGTCCCCGTCACATTTTATTTTTGCCTTGTGAGAATTTTGGATTGTGTCTCGGACATTGTGAGTGTTTGTTTTGAAAACTCTGGAGCTTACTATAATTCTCTGGAGAATGTTGATTTTTGTTGCTGTTTCTTTTAGCAGTCTGTCATTCCCTGGTGGCTTAGATGGTAAAGAACTGTCTCTTATACACATCTCATCACCCTCTCCTCCCTTCCCTTGAAGAAGGAAATGGCCACCCACTCCAGTATTCTTGCCTGGAGAAGCCCGTGGACAGAGGAGCCTGGTGGGCTACAGTCCATGGGGNGGAGGAGGGCATGGCAACCCACTCCCGTGTTCTTGCCTGGAGAATCCCATGGACAGAGGAGCCTGGCAGGCTATATAGTCCATAGGGTCACAAAGAGGCAAACGTGACTGAAGCGATGTAGCATGACTTAGCATGCTGGGAATGAGGCGGCTGCAGCCAGGTTGGCAGGAGTAGCAGGCAGAGGTGTTCTGGCATTTTTCTGACATTTCTGGGCCCAGTCACTGGGTGGGTCTCTCCTCCAAGAACTTGGGGCTCTGAGGCTGCTTTTCGCCCAGAAGCCAGAAAGTGAGAAGAGGAAGAAGGGAACAGAGGAGGGCAAGAGAGAGGAGGAGGAGGGGAGACGGACCTTCCCTCGGAACGACTGCCAAGAACCCAGGGGGAACCTTGCCCAGCCCTCTCCCGACTGCCTGGGGCGTCAGTGCGAGGGGCAGGCAGAGGCGGTGTGTGCTCAAGCCTGCCGCGGGGAACCTGGTTGCTGCTGCCTACTCTGTGCATAATCACGGAGCTCTGCCCTTTCTGGCTTCACTCAGCCTTCTCCAATCTGTCTGTCTTCTTAGTCCTGACAGAATTTTCCTCCCTGAGCCTTCAGCCCTGGACCTCTGTTCCTGGGGAGGGAGCAGGGTGGGTCTCTCCATCGGTCTCCTGGTCTCCAGGTTCCCCTGTGCACCCTGGCTAGACCCTGCCACGCCACTGCCCGAGAGCCTGCATCAGCTGCCGAAGGCTGGCAGCCCTCAGCCACCTCCAACTCTTTGCTCCATTTTACTCAATGGCCAGATCACCTGCCTTCCTCCCACCCAAACCCTCCTCTGGTCTCCGGACTTCATCTCGGCACTGTGCCTCATTTTGCTGCAGTTCTTATCCCTCCTGCATCAATTTAAAGTTCACTCTTCTCCCAAGGCCTTTCACAGACTGGAAACCTCAGGAAGCCTCCCTGGTCTCTTCAACCCACACTGACCACCCCTGCTGCCCCACTTCTATTGCATATATGGCTCAGAAATCAAGAGTTTGCTGCTGGTAGTTTTTGTCCCCAGCTACATGCAGGCTTCTTTAGGGCATTTACCATGACTTTTACTTTCTTCTCTCGCTTTTCCAACCCAAGANAGCCCCTCTCTCTGGAGAAGGCAATGGCACCCCACTCCAGTACTCTTGCCTGGAAGATCCCATGGATGGAGGAGCCTGGTGGGCTGCAGTCCATGGGGTCGCTAAGAGTTGGGCACGACTGAGCGACTTCTCTTTGACTTTTCACTTTCATGCATTGGAGAAGGAAATGGCAGCCCACTCCAGTGTTCTTGCCTGGAGAATCCCAGCGATAGGGGAGCCTGGTGGGCTGCCATCTATGGGGTCACACAGAGTCAGACACAACTGAAGCGACACAGCAGCCTCTCTCTCTCTCATTTCCTTCTGGGAATCCACTTAAACACACATGAGGCTGCTTGATACTGTCTTATGGGTGCAGGGTCAGCAGACTTCTTCTGTAACTGACCAAATAGTAAATACTTGAGGCTTTTCAGGCTGTCTAGTCTCCCTTGTGATTGTTGCAACTGTGTTGTTACAGCTTGAAGGCAGCCATGGACAGTTTTTAAACAAGAAAGCATGACTGTGTTCCAGTATAAGTGTATTTACAAAAATAGGTTCAGTTCAGTTCAGTCGCTCAGTTGTGTCCGACTTTTGCGACCCCATGAATTGCAGCATGCCAGGCCTCCCTGTCCATCACCAACTCCTGGAGTTCACTCAAACTCACGTCCATCGAGTCGGTGATGCCATCCAACCATCTCATCCTCTGTCGTCCCCTTCTCCTCCTGCCCCCAATCCCTCCCAGCAGCGGAGTCTTTTCCAGGGAGTCAACTCTTCGCATGAGGTGGTCGGCCAAAGTACTGGAGTCTCAGCTTTAGCATCATTCCTTCCAGAGAATACCCAGGACTGATCTCCTTCAGAATGGACTGGTTGGATCTCCTTGCAGTCCAAGGGACTCTCAAAAGTCTTCTCCAACACCACAGTTCAAAAGCATCAATTCTTCGGGTAGCAGGTTAGATTTGGGCTGCAGACTGTAGTTTGCTGACTCCTGAGGTGTTGACAGTTATGGTTGCTGCAGTTACTTTGTGAATATAGAGGTAAAATCAAAGAAGTGTAAAATACAGATATTGGCAGTAACAGAAGTGTGGGGGAACCAGGTGGATAAGAATAAGGGTAGAGTGTAAGAGAAGAGACTGAAAGATACTTAGGACTGGGCTACTGTCTTCTATGTATTGCCTTATTTGAGAACCGTAGTGATAGAGTTAAACTTTCAATTGTTAAGAATATCTCTAGTAGCATTGTAAAGGGAGAAAAACATAGATCCCCAAAGCAGGGCTAGCTACTTTTAAAAAAGTGATTGCAGTCGTTCTGACGAGTGATGATAAAACCTGAGAGAAGGCAATGGGAATACATGAAATGGAACAGTTTTGAGAGGCATTTTGGTGTTAGACAGATGATAAAAGAATGATAGGTATAGCCTGTGACTAGACATCAAGTATAGAAATAATGATGCCTTTCTTCTAGTTAGCAAGGGAGGAAGGAAGAGCTAGTTTCTCAAAAGACCATTTTTGATACCCTTCTCTCTAAGTTTTCTTTGCTGGTTGTTTCAGTCAGTCCTGTGATTTCAATAATTACCTAATCCTTTTGGGCTTCCTGGTCTGTGGTTTGTAGCTGAAACCTTTCTCTTGGTTTCTCGACCTGTACTTTGAAAAATCTTCTGTTAGGAGTCTCTTAATCCTGTCTCAAATATATTAAGTGCAGTATATTCAAAGGTTCCTCATGAGCATGCATGATGTCTGAGACATCATCCTGAAGTTGACATTAAGAGATCATGATGACCTAACACCCATTCACCTCCTTTTTCCAGAAGGCTGAGGAAAGTGGGAAAGTGATTGAGGTTAGGTGGAAAAGGAAGTGCAGCATTTAGAAGTGAGTGGTTAAAGGGAAAGAAAGAAGATGGTAACTTGAGGAAGAAGACAGAATTAATCTGTCTTTCGGATAACAGACACTGTCACAGATGTCCTTAGCGTCCTAGTCATCTCTCTGTGGCTTTCATCTCTATCCTGTCTTCTACATGTATGAATTTCTACCTGAGAACTTCCTTACTGGCTATAGAGACATACTTGGCCTGTGTGTGGGGTAAGCCAGAAACAGCAGGGAGTTAACACCATCAGAAAGACTTTCAGTCAGTGGTGGATACGGATGTGGTGGGTAAATACCTAATTTTCACATCTAACCTGAGCCGTGTTCTATGCCATCTACTTGAGTTCTCCAGTAAGGTGACACTCTAGTGCCCATCAAGGTAACTGGCTTAATCACTTTTTCTTGATTGCCTTCCCTTCCCTATCTCACTTCTGATTTCCCTGTCAGTATTTTCCCCCTGATCACCTCTCAAACAACTACTTGCACTTGAATCCTTGAATCATGTCTGATTTTGGAGAAACCCAAACCAAGGTAGACACTTTAGCATGGTTAACAAAAAGAAGTAAAATTTGTTTGGCACTTACTAAATATTAAGCATAACTCTAATTACTTTATAATCTAATGAAATAAGTACTATTTTCCTCCTATTTTACAGATGAGACAAGTGAGACCCAGAGAACTTAGTTGACTTTCCCAAGATCACAGAGCTAATAGATGATAGAGCTTGCATTTGAACCTATGCCGCATGTCTCTAAATTCTGTCCTCTTAACCTGATAGTTCAGTTCAGTTCATTTACTCAGTCATGTCCGACTCTTTGCGACCCTATGAACTGCAGCATGCCAGGCCCCCTTGTCCATCACTAACTCCCGGAGTTCACCCAAACCTATGTTCCTTGAGTCACTGATGCCATTCAACCATGTTGTCCTCTGCTGTCCCCTTCTCCTCCTGCCCTCAATCTTTCCCAGCATCAGGGTCTTTTCAGATGAGTCAGCTCTTTGCATCAGGTGGCCAAAGTATTGGAGTTTCAGCTTCAAAATCAGTCCTGCCAATGAACACCCAGAACTGATCTCCTTTAGGATGGACTGGTTGGATCTCCTTGCAGTCCAAGGGACTCTCAAGAGTCTTCTCTAACACCACAGTTCAGAAGCATCAATTCTTCAGCGCTCAGCTTTCTTCACAGTCCAACTCTCACATCCATACATGACCACTGGAAAAACCGTAACCTTGACTAGTCTGAGGTTATTGATAGGTAACCTGGTAGACTAAGGGAAAATGGCAAGAATGATGAGCAAAAAAGAGAAAGTGAAGACATTAATGGACCTCATAGAGGTTATTTTAAGGTGGGTGAAAGTAAAGTAAAGGGAGTAGTATCAATACGTTCCAAATGGTGTGCTTTTTAGCAGTTAACAAGTAAAGAGTTAGATTATGTGCTCTGAGTTAAATAGGTAGTGATGGGATTTTGAAGCAGCCTACCACATCAAGGTGAAAGGTGGTAGGTTTTCCTGGTGGATATACCTTTATTGTCAGAGGAAATTACTGGCTCTAGACTACCATTCTGATGCGGTGTGTGACCTCTCAGTAGCTATTATTAATGTCATAGCTTATTGAAAACAATGTGAGTTACCAGTACAGAAATACGTATAGATTAGAACAGAGAACTCATAAGAGGTAATATATATGCTGAAGATTTAAGGGACAGGAAAAGGAAAAGAAAAGAGCTAATACCGAAGGAGAAATGACTATCATCGAGGGAAGACAGAACCCCAAACCAGAGGTTCTTCAAGGAGCTGAGGGTAGGGGAGTATTTAAAGTAGACTGTCGGACAGGACTCATATGTAGAAGAATATAAAGGATGAAGACTGAAGATAGGAAATGCATTGGCAACAAGTAAGTTTGTGATGCTGGGAAGTCTCATATAGTCGTAGGAGCTTAATCTCAGAAGACTGTGAGACAGTCGTTCTCAAGAAGTTTAGTGATGGAGAGAGAAGGGGGTAGAGAACCATTTGAAACTTTTTTTAATTTTTAGATTGGAGGAGGCGAATAGGTGAGAAGCCATAGAAGTGAGAGATGAAAGAATGAACAAAAAGGTGTAAGTGGTTGAGCAAAATCCCAAAGAGGGTGTTTGAGGTGAGGTCCAGTGCATGGGAGGAAGGGTGTCCCTGTGGCAAGTGCTTTCTCTTGGGACGAATGGACTTGAAAGAGGAGATTTCAGTTTTGGAAGAGGTTTCAGGGACATATTTTCACCCCTTTTTATCTTTGTCTGAATTGTAGTAATTTTTTCTGATCTCTTCAAATTCTGTCTTTATCATGTCTAATATGCTGTCAACTCACTTCTTTAGTTGCAGTTGTTTTTTCATGTCTGGAAGTTGAATTTGATTATTTTCAAATGTGCTATGTTTTCCATACCCTGCATATATTTTTAAGCTAGTCTTTTATTTAAGCTTGGTAAGCATAGATGTGTCTCAAAATTTCTTCTGAAGTTTGTCTTTCTATTGTCATTTTTTTTCTGCTAATTCTCACTAATGGTACCTTGTATCTTTGTGTCTGGTTGCCTGACTGCTAACTTGTGACCCTTCTGTGGCTCTCTTAGTCCTAGGATGAATGAATTGTCTTCAGAAAGTTTTGGAGTTGGTTCATGGCTCAAGTTTTGCTCGCCCACCTGGGCTCTATTTGCATAGATTGTAAGTTTTCATGAGGCATGGTCTAATAAGGCCATAATTTTTCAGTCTTTTCTTCCCCTCACTCTCTGCTCCCAGTCTCTGCTTTTCTTATGCTGCTCTGCTCACTGCCCAGCCTTAACCACCCCCCCCCAACTCCTGCATGCTAAGTCGCTTCAGTCGTGTCCAGCTCTCTGTGGTCCTGTGGGCTGTAGCCCACCAGGCTCTTCTGTCCATGAGATTCTCCGGGCAAGAATACTGGAGTGGGTTGCCATGCCCTCCTGCAGGGGATCTTCCAGACCCAGGGATTAAACCTGTGTCTTTTACATCTTCTGCATTGGCAGGCATGCCACCAGGGAAGCCCTACCTCCAACCTAAAGAACCCCCAACCTAAAGAGTCCAGTCCCCATCTAAAGACTTGCAGATAAAAATCAAGAGACTGAAGCTGTGTAGGAAATCTCTTTGCATTTCTCTCCTAGACCAATTGAACTATTAAAATCTCTGTTCTTATTACTAATTATCAGCCTAAGTTAAGTAAATAAAAGTTTTCTACTTAGTAATCAGACTGCTATCCTGCCCTAATTTATTCAGTGATGCGTGAACACAATGAGAATATCATTGCATTAATTACACAGGAGAAATAAGTCTGGCTTCTGTAGAGAAGCTTCAATTTACATATGGTGTTTTATAAATTAGTTGATTTTTAAAAATTGGTCTTATATTTACTGACCTTGATAGTTCATTTATTAATTCTTTATTTGTGGATTATTTTACATTTTCTATAAATATGGTTATGTTATTTACAAATAATAATGCTTTGCTCTTTCCTTTTCAACCATTGTGACTTTTATTCTTTTCCTTGACTTACTGACTTCCAATACAGTATTAAATAGAAGTGGTAATAGTGTAAACTCTTATTTTTTCCCCCTGTACTTTGTGGAAGTATTTAAGTTTTCATTATTGAGTATAGTTAAGTGTAATGTTAGCTGTAGGGTTTTTGTTGATAATCAGATTAATAACATCTCTTCTTTTCCTAGTTTACTGAAGCATTTCATCACAAATAGTTGTTGAGTTTTATAAAATAATGCTTCTGTTGAAATGATCATATTTCTCCCTTATTTCCCTTATTCAGCATAAGGAGAAACTTAAAAAAAATAAATTTGGCATTTTATTTATTATCCTTTTTAAATGTTGATGGACACTGAAATTATTTTTAGGTCAATGGTGTTTTTTCTTCATATTTTTATATTGAGATATGTAGTTTACATGCCATAAAATTGAACTTTTTAAGGTATTTAATTCAGTTATTTTTAGTATATTCACAAAGTTGTGCAGCTGGAACATTCTCCTTCACCCCGCGAGTAGCTGATTGCCTCTCCCTGTCAGCTTTCCCTCAGCCCCTAGCAACCCGAGGAATCAACTTCCTGTTTCTGTGGATCTGGACATTCATCTAAATGGGATCATACCATTTGTAATCTTTTGTGGCCCTTGCTTCTTTTCAGTTAGCATAATGTTTTCAAGTATCCAGATGGTAGCATGTTTCTACTGCATTCTTTTTAATGGCTGAATAATATTCTATTATATGCATGTGCCACATTTTGTTGAATCTGTTTATCAGCTGATGAACATTTGGATTGTTTCCACTCTTTTGCTATGTAGTATTTTTGCTTTTATGTTCATGGGAGACACTGGGCTGATATTTTCTTATTTCAAAGCGTCTTTTTCAGACTTTGGTGTCAGAATTATGCTAGCCTCATAAGGTGAACTGGAAAATGTTTTTTTCTTTTTATATTCTCTGGAAGAATTAGTCTGAGACTGATATTTGCAAAACTGTACCAGCGAATTCTATAAGTGTTTGGAGGAATTCACTGTTGAAGCCATTTGAGTGTAGTTTTCTTTGTGGAAAAGTTTTGACTAGGGATTCAGTTTCTTTAACAGACCTAAGACCACTCAGACATTGTGTTTTTCCCTTGGGTAGTGTTGAGAAGTTATTTTGTCCTTTTACCTAAGTTGTGAAATTTAGGGCCAGTGTGTGTGGTAAAGTCCCCTTCCTTATTTATTTCTCATGTGGGTAATTTGTGGTTTTATTTTTTCCTGACCAATCTTGCTAGAAATTTATTAGACTTATTAATCTGAATAGTTTTGACTCCTTGATTTCCTCTTTCTGTTTCACTGATATCTGTTCTTATTTTAATTTCTCTCCTTCTACATTCTTTACACTGAATTGGCTCTCTTCTTTCTAGTTTCTTAAGTTGTAAGCCTATACTTTCAGAGTTTCTTTTTTCATCGAATGCATTTGTATGCAAAAAAACTATGTGTTTCCTCAAAGTCCTACTTGTGACATTCCCCAAGTTTTGATATGTCGTGTTTAATTTTTATTCCATTGAAGGTATTTTCTGATTCCCATTGTAAGGTCTCCATTATAGCTCTTTGATCTGTCGGTTATTTAGAAATCTGTTTTTTTAGATTTCCAAATATTTGAGAATTTCATAGTTTTCTTTTTGTTGTTGGTTTACAGTTTAATTTTTTTGTGACCATTGTCCTTAAAAATTTGTTGGGGCTTGGTCTGTGGCCCAGCATATCATCTATTTTCGAAAATAGGCTATCTACCTTAAAAAAAGAATACACATTCTGCAGTTGTTGGATATGATTTTCTATGTCTGCTAATTAGGTCAGGTTGATTAATCATGGTTTTATCTCTTCCTACTTGCATACTGTTTTGTCCTCTACTTGTTCTGTCAGTTACATAGAGATGGTAAATTCTGATCTTGTGACTGTGGGTTTGTCTTTTCTTCTTTTACCTTCTCTCAGTTTTGCTTTCTAAATGTTATAAGCTGTGCTGTTGCTGTTATACACATTCACATTTAGGATTGTTGTGTCTTCCTACTAAATGGACCCTCTCAGCATTGTGAAATGTTCTGCTCATCTCTGATCGCACTTCTAACCTTGAAAATTACTTCATCAAGTATATAGCCACACCAGCTTTTTTCGAGAGGCCAGTGGGTGTGTGCAGGATATATCTTCTGTAATCCTTTTACTTTTAGTCTGTGTCCTTTTATTTAAAATTCTGATGTTGCAATTTTTAAAGGAAGTCTTTTCTTTCGTACTTCTTAGAGTATTGGTGTATTGATGGGAAATTATGTCAGCTTCTGTGGATCTAAAATCATCTCTATTTTTTCTTGATTATAAAAAATATTTATTTATTGGCTGTGCTGGGTCTTCATTGCTGTCTTTTCTCTAAATGCAGCTGCTGCTGCTGCATCGCATCAGTCGTGTCCAACTCTGTGCGACCCCATAGACAGCAGCCCACCAGGCTCCTCTGTCCCTGGGATTCTCCAGGCAAGAACATTGGAGTGGGTTGCCATTTCCTTCTCCGCTAAATGCAGCAAACAGGGGCTATTCTCTGGTTGCTGTGCGAGAGCTTCTCACTGTGGTGACTTCTCTTGTTGTGGCGCACAGGCTCCAGGGCATATGGGCTTCAGTAGTTGCCACATGGGCTCAGTAAACGCGGCTCTTGGGGCTCTAGAGCCTTGGTTAGTATTTGTGGTCCTCAGATTCACTTGCTTCATGGCATGTGAGATTTTCCAGGACCAGGGATCCAACTTGTGTGCCCTGCATTGCAAAGTGGATTCTTAACCCCTGGACCACTAGAGATAAACCCTATTTTTCGGTTCATTTTTAAAGGATATATTTGATAGATATATAATTTTAGTTTGCTAACCCTCCCATCCTCCCCCCACCCCCCCAGCACTCTTCAGCACACAAAAAATGGAAGCAGTCTTCAAATGTTTTTTTCCTCCCCGCTCTGGCTACCTTTAACCTTTTCTCTATATCCTTTATCTCATCGGTTTGACTGTGCCAAGCAGTTGGTATGTCTAGGTGTGGTTTTCTTTTTGTGTTTTCCTGCTTAGAATTCCCCGAATTTCTTGAGTTTCTAGGTTGATTTCTTTCCTTACTTTTGTAAGAGCATCATCAGTTATTTCCTCACATTTTGCTTTTGCTCCAGTCTTTATTTTCTCTCT
Source organism: Neotragus pygmaeus (assembly GCA_006410875.1). Lineage (NCBI taxonomy): Eukaryota > Metazoa > Chordata > Mammalia > Artiodactyla > Bovidae > Neotragus > Neotragus pygmaeus. Next base: position 391,955 of record SJYV01046975.1, read on the forward strand.
TTTTCTGAGATTGCAGATACGTGAATATGAGACAATTTGTCTCCGTCTCACATGTTTCGTGCTCTTCTGTTCATCACATTCTTTTCTCTGTGCTTGAGTTTGGATGATATTTTTTCTTGGCTGGTCTGCAAGTCAGTGAGTTCTCTTTTCTTCTGCTCTGTTCTGCTCTTAGAATCTTCTGACAAGTTCTTAATTTTGGGTATTGATTTTTCTGTTCCAGGAAATCCACTTGGCTTTTTCTTTAAATGTTGAAAATCACATCATTTCATCCATTTTGTTCATCTTTGCATATAGGTCAAGTCCTTGCCTCCCAGTGTCTGGGTTATCTTGAGTCTACCTGACTGTCTGTTTTTCTCCTGACTGTCACATTATTTTGCTTCTTTGGATGTCTCTTAATATGTTTATTTTATATCTAACATTTTATGTAAAAGAATAGTGCATTTATTTCAGATGATAAGGTTTGCTTTTTATTGAGTAAGACAGATAGGGTGAGGTATTGGCTGCTGCTGCTAAGTCGCTTCAGTCGTGTCCGACTCTGTGCGACCCCATAGACGGCAGCCCACCGGGCTCCCCCGTCCCTGGGATTCTCCAGGCAAGAACACTGGAGTGGGTTGCCATTTCCTCCTCCAGTGCATGAAAGTGGAAAGTGAAAGTGAAGTCTCTCAGTCGTGCCCTACTCTTAGCGACCCCATGGACTGCAGCCTGCCAGGCTCCTCCATCCGTGGGATTTTCCAGGCAAGAGTACTGGAGTGGGGTGCCATTGCCTTCTCCGGAGGTATTGGCTACCTCAGTCCAAATCAGAGATTGACTAGATTCCTCCAGCTGCTGAGAGTCTGTCTCCTGAAACTAGGTAGTGGTGGGATATTGACCCTACCCTTTTGGCTCAGCCCCCTCATTTCTTTCTTGAGTGCCCCATCACTAAGCAGATGTACTCTCAGATATCCTGGCTACGTGTTTGGAACTTTTCTAGATTCCAGTCTGTCATCCCAGCCCATGCAGACATCTAAGGCACCATAGTTTTGGTTTCCTTTAGTGAACTCAGTCCTCACTTATACCCAGTCTGCAAATGCCCTCATGCAGGAAGATGCCAGTGATCTCAGCTCTTCTGGGAAGTGCTCGTTCATATCTGGATTCATCTAGTTCCCCTGTTGCTTCCAGACCTTTCTTGTATTAGTCCAGTTTTTGAAGGAAAAGCGATGACTTGCTCCTATCTGGTATCTTTCTTTAGTAAAACAGAAGTGAAAGGAGTTTATCTTTGCAGAAAGAAAAGGCAGATAATTTTCAGAGTGCTTATTTGTATAAGCATAGTGATGTTTTGAATAGTTTTATCTGTGTTGCATACTATTAGTTATATTTTTTTCTCCTGATATGAGCCTGTTTATCAAAATATACGCTAGGCCAGGGTCAACAAACTATGGGCCACAGAACAAATGCAGCTCAGTTCCTTTTCTGTACGCTTTGTGAGCTATGACTGGTTTTTACATTTTTAAAATGAATAGATACACATCAGTCAATCAGTCAAAGGAGAAAAATGTCTTGTGACCCATGAAAATTGTATGAAATTCAAATTTCAGTATTCAGAAATCACAGTTAGATTGTAATGCTCGGTCGCTAAGTCAGGTCACTCTTTGTGACCCCATGGACTGTAGCCCACCAGGCTCCTCTGTCCGTGGGATTTCCCAGGCAAGAATACTGGAGTGGGTTGCCATCTTCTCCTCCAGGGGATCTTCCTGGCCCAGGGATCGAACCCGTGTCTCTGGCGTCTCCTGTGTTGGCAGGCGGGTTCTTTACCACCGGCACCATGACCACCCTGAACTGTTCCTGTGTTGCCTGTGACTGCTTTCATGTTAGCAGAGGATGAGCAGTTGTAACAGAGATCTTATGGCCCACAAAACATAAAATATTTGCTGTCGGGCCCTTTACAAAAAATTTTTTGCTTATTCATATCTCAGACCATAGACTCAGGAATTTTTCATTTCTCATTTCTAAGGGAAGTTGAACAAATGATTGAAACCCTCTTATTCCATATGTTTTTTGAATTTTGACTTATTTAAATACTAGCATTTTAGAGTTAGAAGGAACTTCAGAGATAATCTCCTTGAACCTTTTATTTTGCAAACAGAGAAACAGATTTTGAGGAAGTTATAAATAAAATTATGGCTGATTTTTGTTTTGTTAGAAAATAGACTTAGTCTTAAATGGATATAGAAACTAATGATATGTAATGTGGAATAACTTGCAAAATTTATTTGTTTTTGTTGCAGAAGTATTTGGTTTTACTGAACTGGTAGCTATTAAGAGAATTTTTTCTTTGGAATCTTTAAAGTAAATATTTTAAAATAAATATTTAAAGCATGTTAATAACCTTTGCCTTTCATTACCACCCATAATTCTTCCAAATCTCATGGGTATGAGGTTCTTTTTGTACGAAGACTGAAGATCTTACAGGACCAATTCCAGACATTCTTCATTAAGCTCCTATTGATTTAAGATTTAAAGTCCTAAATCATCAAAAATTCCATGGTGAAATGTTAATGTGTAAGGCTTTTTTCTAGAGTTTTTCCTTTGTCTATCCATCCTTAGATACCATGAAAAGTTTAAGCTTAGTTCTGAAGTGCAGTCATATAGTAGGATGTTGTATTACTAATAAATAGCATTTTTATTTTCTAAGTTGAACACAGATTTCCTACTTATAATTTTTGGCTTTTTACTAGGTTTTTTTGGATAACCATCTACTTCTAAAACAAGCCACATCAACAAAAAACACAATAAAATCAATTTGTGGGGACTTGGGGAAAGCGTCAGATGATGCGTATATTCAGAATTGGTGGGTCCAGATTCATTAAAATTGTTATAACTAATTAGATGCCAAATGCATAAAACTATTTTTGGAATACATATAAAGTCATTTGAACTTCTAAGAAAGTCCATTATGCAAAACAGACAAAAGTGTAGGTGTATGCTTTGGAAAATTTAAGTCCGTGATAAGTAGGCTTCAGGAAATCCATCTTAATTTGGATATATATATATATATATATATATAGTGACTTCCTGGTGGCTCAGATGGTAAAGCGTCTGCCTACAATGTGGGAGACCCAGGTTCGATCCCTGGGTAGGGAAGATCCTCTGGAGAAGGAAATGGTAAACCACTTCACTACTCTTGCCTGGAAAATACCATAGACAGAGGAGCCTGGTAGGCTACAGTCCATGGAGTCGCAGAGTCGGGCACGACTGAGCAACTTCACACACACACGTATATATATTTATTCTGTTTCTCTGATGATTGGTTTTTGAATGAACCTTGATGCTTTTCTAAACTGTATAGAAGGGGTTAACCTTTTAGTATTTATTTCTTTTTAGTATAAAGGAAAGTTGATTTTCTAAACCACACATGAAAAATACTCATTACTTTTCATCACCCTGTTTATTTGTCTGGTATTTCTTGAACATCTATGATGTGTCAGAGACTGATGCCAGTGCTAAGAGGGAAAATGTTGAAATAGATATTTTTTGCTCATAGTCCAGTAGATTGTGTGAGCAGGTATATCTATCCATGTGTAGTGGTTGATACTGTTATTCTCTTTCTCTTATCTTTTGTAGCATACTGTGGTGGGGAAATCCTATGTGCATATATGATTTCCATTACTTCCTTTGCACGAAAATCTGAGGAAAATAATCCCATGGATAATTCCTTAAAGGACGTTTCTGGCTGGATATCCTTTAAATGTATTGGCATATCGATGAGTCCATCCTTGACCGTCCCCTTATTTTACCCTAAGGCTGGTAGCTATAGCTCTGAAATTCTTTTCTCCCTGGCCTCTCTCCTTCCTCCCTCTTTCTCTCAAAGTAGTTTGAGTGTTTTATCTCAAGACACTTTTCTGAGCAAAGAGGTTGAAGGAGAGAGCAAGAACGATGTGGCCTCTGAGCTTTTGAAGCTTACTTCTTGGTGCGAGTGCAGCACTAAAGAGAAAACTCCAAGCATAATTGCAGTTGTAGGTTACGTGATGAGACACACGTGTAAGATGAAATGAAAATCCGTGTTAGGGAAACTAGTCCATTCTGGGACATTTCTGAGTAAGTGACACATTGGGGCCTCAGAGATGAGTAGGGGTTAGTTAGCAAGAGATGTGGGATAAAATTCCAGGAAGACTTCATGAGAGCCCTAAGGAGCCTATCAGATTCAAACAGCTGAAAGAATAGTCCTTGTGGCTGGAATGTGATGAACAAGTTGGAAAAGGATGCAAAATGAGGCGAGTCAGATCTTGGTAGAGAATCTCTTAAATCAAATCAGTGCTTTTGGTCTTTATGGAAGAGAACTGAGAACATATTGATAGAGTTTGTAGTGGGAGAATTACCTATTCATTTGTTTTTTTTTGTTTGTTTGTTTTTTTAAGTTGACTTTATTCCTATATAAGATATGGATTTGCATAAATTCCTGATGCAAATGCAAAGAACTGATGTAGATAGATTTAAGAACTATTTATATGTAATAAGATTTTGTGGTTAAAGTATGAAGCTGAAGTGTGAACTTTTCATATGCCTGTTCGTGTGTATTTTGTTGACATTTTAGTATCTTGAATTCAAACGTTTCAAAAGCAAACTTATTTTTTCCTTTTGCAAACTAATTCTTCCCCTTGATTTCCCTGTTTTGTAAATGACGTTCCTATCTCCAAGTGACCTAGCCTTACAGTTTTTGTTTTGGTCATAGCTTCCACTGCGTTAGTTACCAAGTGTTAAGGACGGACCTCTGTAGTATCTATCTAGGGTCTCCTCCTCCGCCTCCTCATCTCCTCCTCCTCTTCATCTTTTGTCTTTGTTAGAGCAGTATCATCCTTCTGTTGGATCATTAAACTGTGATTTTTCACTTAAGTCTCAGAGTTCCTTGAGGACGAGAACTGTCTTTTTCATCTTGTCTTTAGTACCTGGCAGTGTGCACTTTAACATGGTAGACATGAAGAGTATTGAATGAGATGGAAATAAAACATCTTCCTTGATTCTTATTTCTCCCACTGTAATTCTTATTCTTTGCCACATTAAAGATCTTTTTTTTCCTCGAAGTCATTAAGGGACCTTCTTTTGCTTAAAGGATAATTTGATCTTAGGGCTGTGAGGTAATGAAAAACTGGCTGCTGCATATGAGGAATGTATGAGTTGGGGTTTTCTTAGAGTAATTTAGAAAAAATTGACTCCTGAGCTTTATTGCATTGTAGTCCTCACTATTAACAAAGAGCAGATTTTTCTGAGAAGGAAACGTAACTAATATTTATTAGCATCCCTGCTGTGGAATAAAGTGTTAACAATTTCATTTGATGCCTTATATATTCTAAATATGAACTTCCATCATTCTTTTATTCTTTTTTTTTTTTAATTTTTAGGAATAAGAAAATTTTAAATAAGAAGAAGTTGAAAAGAAAACAGAAGAGCAAATCAAAAGTGAAGACAAGAAGCAAGGTAAAACTGTTAGTAATTTAAAAGGAATAAGGACTTTTTCATACAGTAATTTGAATAAAAATACAAAGGCTAGAAAGGTAAGAGGTGTTATGTATCAAATAGATAAGCTGTAAAAGGATATATAATACACCACAGGGAATACAGCCAATATTTTATAATAACTGTAAATGGAATATAACATTGAAAAATTCTGAATCACTGTTGTTCACCTGAAACTTATAAAATGTTGTACATCAACTATTTCAATAAAAACAATAAGATATGTGTACAATCATTTCTGTGCTCTAAAGTAATATTTAAAGCTCCTTATCATTTGATCACACTGTTTAATTTTATCTTTTTGGCATTTTTGACTGGTGACCTGCAAGTTATTATTTGGAATCTGAAAATTATTTATTATTTATTCCTGTTATCTTTGATCAGTCCTTTGGGGGAGGATATCTGTTTCTCTTCTCTTTTTCATTTTGACTACATGTACTAGGAACTGACTGAAACGGGCTTGTGAGTTGGGACTTGGTTTCAAGTTCGTCATATACCTATGCATACATTATGAGTTAGAGAGTGTATTGGTGCGTGTATACTGTTCTGAACTTCTTTTGACTGTTGGTGGCTGTACAAAAGAAAAGGTAATAGAGAATATTTGAACTTGGTGGTACCTTAAGAGATCAAGGATCCGTTTTCCTACTTAATGCAGGTACCTTCTCTATAAAATCCACCTAGTTTTTTCGTAAACATTTCACTTTCTTTTCCTACTTAATGCAGGTATCTTCTCTATAAAATCCACCTAGTTTTTTCTTAAACATTTCACGCTCTATAAAAGAGTCTCTCTTCTAATGGAAGAGAGAAATCCTAACTGTGGTTTCTGAGGAGCTCTACTTTGGGTTATAGAAACAGTTACTTAGCTTGGGTTGTATAGCATATTTAAGTTCTATAGACAGTTGTTTCCTGACCTTTTTAATGAGTGTTCTTGCTCCTGTAGCTGAAAGAAATCTACTTTGAAGTAGTAAATCAAAAATAAAAGCATGGGGGATGAAATTGATCCTTTGGACCCAGGGAGTATAGTAATATCATCGAATCTTCTTGCTTCTCTTTTCCTCTGAGTGTGGATTTATTGCCTGTGGCTGAGGACTAAGGCTGCTGGCAGCTCCAACTTTATTTTCTTTAGGCAAAAGGCAGTTTCTTCCACTAATTGTGGCAGAAAATCTCGGATAGGGTTTTTAATTGACCTGCATTATTCACTTTGATCTTGAAAATGGGGTGCTTCGATTGGTTAGATTCTGAGCTAGTTTTGTAATGGATGGTGGGTGAGCACCCTGATGAACAGCCTATGTGGAATGTGGTTGCCCTAAGGAAAATGTTACAGCGTGGGCAGATAAATAATATATGTTCACTGTATCACATCTTACTACTTCTGTTTTGGGGACAGAAGAGGGAAGTAAGTGGAGAGTATTCTTACTATCTTGATACATGGAAACCTTTAACAAATATTTATACACAGTCATTCAGATTTACAGTCTCTGCCCCTTTTCCACTTTTTGGTGCTATGTGCAGAGTCTGAATATGGGGATATTGAAAGTCTTTTAAAGTCCTTTTTAAGGTTTAATTTGTTGATTTTCCTAAAAGTGGTGGCATGTGATATCTAGGAAGAGATAAAAAGTCAAAGTCTTCTCTTTCAATTCTGTCTCTGATTAGCTTTGTTCCCTTAATAATTTACCTTTCTTCTGTTGGCCTTTAGGTTTTCTGTCTACTTTTTAGGAGCAGCTGGTGATAAGAATGATATTAAAAAAAACTTCATTCAGTTACTCCTTAGACTTTACTGACTCTGTGCAGACCTTGTGCTGGGTATTTGGGATGCAAAGATGAGTAGGAAGCATTTCCTGTTTATGATGAGTGTATAAAGTGGTGGTGTTAGTCTCTGTCCTCTGTTACTATTTATGGACTATTTTTTCATCCACTTTCTTTTTATGAAAATTACTTTTTTAAGTGCTGTTTGTTAGTGCTGTACTAATTCATCTTCTTTATTGCTCTCATTGGCCCCTCTATTTCTCCATTAGCCATCGCCTTCATTTACTCTCCTTATCTGGTATAGATACCACAGTATTTTTAGAAAAATTCTTGCTTAATCTACTGTATTAGTTCTTTATAGCTGCTATAACAAACTTTTTATTTTATATTTGGCTTAAAACAGCACAAATTATCTTAAAGTTGTGGAAGTCTGAAGTCTCAGGTGGGTGGTCTCACTAGGCTACCAGCAAAGTGTCGGCAAGACTGTACTCTTTCTGGAGGCTTTAGGAGAGAATTCCTTTCCTTGCCTTTTCCAGCTTCTAGAGCCTGCATTCCTTGGGTTCTGCTTCCTTCCATCTTCACAACCAGTAATTGTTGGTTGAGTCTTCTCATGCTACACTACTCTGAACCTTTCCTGTGGTTATATTTCTTTCTCCAACTGTCTTGCCACCCTCTCCCATTTATATAAACCGTTGGGATTACATGGGCTTCCCTGGTGGCTCAGCTGGTAAAGAATACACCTGCAATGTGGGAGACCTGGGTTCAATCCTTGGGTTGGGAAGATGCCCTAGAGAAGGGAAAGGCTACCCACTCCAGTATTCTGGCCTGGAGAATTCCATAGACTGTATAGTCCATGGGGTCACAGAGAGTAGGACACAACTGAGTGACTTTCACTTGGGATTACATTGAGCCTCCCTCAATAATCCATAATAACTATCCCCATCTCAAAATTCTTAACCACATCTGCAGGCTCCCTTTTACCATATAAGATGATGTACTCATAAGATCTGGGGATGGGGGGAGATGTTTTTGGAGGCCATTATTCTGACTACCATATCTTCTTTTCCTCATTTGCACACTTGTTGGATTTATCTGACAAAGCTCAGTCCTGGAACGTCTCTCGTGCTCAGTGGTAAAGAATCTGCCTGCCAGTGCAGGAGGCATGGGTTTAATCCCCGGTCCAGAAAGATCTCACTTGCTGTGGAGCAACTAAGCCCATGTGCCCTAACTACTGAGCCTGTGCTCTTCTGAGCCCATGTGCCACAACTGCTAAACCCACGTGCCTAGAGCCCATGCTCTGCAATAGGGGAAGCTACCACAGTGAGAAGCCTGTGCACCACAGCTAGAGTAGGCCCCGCTCACCACAGCTAGAGAAAAGCACTCACAGCAGCAAAGACCCAGCACAGACCCCTGCCCCCGCAAAAAAAAAAAAAACAAAAAAAACCCACAACCCAGTCCTGTACAAATGCAGCCGTCTTTCCCTGCAGGTGAACACCTGTTGCTAAAGGGAGTTAAACGAGAGTTTATGGACAGCAGTACCCTTTCATGATTGCTAGCATCAAGCAAACCTTCCATAGCCAGATTATTTTCTTATTTTTTCTGGTCAAATAGTTCTTCCATTTTTCCTGTGTCTTTTCCAGTCCTTTGCCATTTGCCTCAAACTTGTGATAAGTTCTGCTCTCCAACTAATGACTTCACTTTCTTATAAGAGAAGTCAAATCCATGACAGGAAACTTGCTCAAATTCCTGCTGTCAAATGTATCTTTCTTAGATCAGGTTCTTTAATGGCAGAACCTGAAACTGTGAGTGTTGAAAAATACAATCATGGTTTAGAAACTTTCCATCATCCCTAAGGCTTTCCTTATCGTCTGCTGCATTCCACCCCCTACCCCCACTCCCACCCCAGGTTATAGCCTTGAATCTATGCAACCGCAGATATGCTTTCTGTCATTATAGATTAGTTTTCATTTTTTAGAATTTCATGTAAATGTGATCATACTGGGTACACTCTTATATCTGGCTTCTGTCCATCAGCATAATGATTTTGAGTTCTGTTGATGTTTTTGTATACATTACTAGTCTTTCCTCCCCCCCCCCCTTTTCTGATTAGTATCCCATTGTTTATATATATCCTGATTTGTTAATTCACTCACTTGTTGATGGACATTTTGGTGGTGTTTCCAGTTTCCAACCATTGCAAATAAAACCACTATGAACATTTGTGTACTAGTCTGTGTGTGGGTACATATTTTTGGTTTTTGGGGGAGGGTAAATACCTAGGTTTGGGATGATTAAGGTGATGATTTCTTTGATTTTGAGAGCACTCATAAGACTCAAAAGCAGTTTACAATAATGGCTAAGATTTATTACAACAAGGAGTACAGCGTAAGCAGAAGGAAAAATAAATGTATTGGTGGTTAGGGAGTAACGACATAGGCCTCCTGATCTTGCCTTGTTTAGCACACAGGCCATGCTTTCTCTCTGGCAGTGAAACACAGGAGTATGTGTGGAATGTTTCTGTCCAGGGAAGCTCATTTGAGTCTCAGGATCTGAGACTTTTATGGGGATCTGGTCACATAAGTATATCCTGATAGGCAACCAACTGCAGCAGGTGAAACTTCGGTTCACATTGTCAGTCGTGATATTTCTGCAAAGCGGTTGGACCAGCTAGTGGGTAAGGTCCACTGTTGTTGGAGTACGTAACAGAATCATCAATACCTAACATAAAGAAAGCTCTCTAAAGACTCCATTCCCAAGCTTTGGCCATGGGACAGTGATGATTCCCTTGGAGAAATACAGAGAATAAAGTGTTAACTCAGTGTTAACACTTCCTCACAGGTGACTTAATAGGTGGGTGTTTAGCTTTTTGAGAAACAGAAAACCGTTTTCCAAAGTGACTATTCCATTTTACTGTTCCACCAATAGTGTGTGAGAAGTTTAACTACTTTATATATTTGCAAACACATGATCTTGTTAGTCTTTAAAATGTTAGTCATTGTTTTTTTTAATATATTAATTTTATTCTTAGAATCATAGCTGAAAATGAATGATTTTAAAGCAGTTAAAATGATTTCCTATGAAACAATTATGGTCAAAGTTTATATGCTAGGGAAAAAAAAATGCTCCTGAAAAGATGCCACTGTCTTTCACCCTTTAAGAGTTACACAAAATTTTAGTCATTCTGAAATAGGGTATCTTACTGGTGTTTTACCTTGCTTTTCTCTTATGACTAATGATGTGTGAACATTGTCATCATCATCATATGATAAGCCTTTCACCAGTTATGTCTTTTTATTGTGAAATGTCTGTTCAACTCTTGCCTTCCCTTTTAATAATTGTCTTCTTCTTCTTGAATTCTCAGGGTACTTTATATATTTTAGATCAGAGTCCTTTGTCAACTGTGTTGCAAATTATTTCTCCTGTGGTTTGCCTTTTTGTTTTTGTAGAGTGCTTTATAAGAGCAAAAGTTTTATAAATTTACAGAATTGATTTTTCTTTTACGATTCATATGTTTTGTGTCTTAGGTTTTTGTCTATAGATTTTCTTCTAGAGATTGTATAGTTTTAACTGCTGCATGTAGGTCTGTGATCCATTTCAAGTTAATTTTTGTATATAGTGTGAGATAAAAGTTGATGTTCATTTTTTCACATGTTGGTATTCAGTTGATCCAGGATCATTTCTTAAAAAGAATCTCTTTTCCATTGAATTATCCTGGCATCTTTGTAAAAAATCAGATGACTATATTTGTGTAAGCCTATTTCTGGAATTTATTTTGTTTAATGGATCTATATTTATACTAATACCATATGTCTTCAATACAGTCGTTTTGAAATAGATCGGATGTTTTAACTGTGGTCTTTTTAAAAAAATTGCTTTAGTTAATTTAGGTTCTTTATATTTCCATGTAAATTTTAGAATCAGCTTGTCAATTTCCATTCTTAAAAAGCCTCTAGAATTCTTATTGTAATTGCATTGAATCTGTAGGTTTGGGGGCATTAAAATTGCCATTTTAAGGATACAGAATCTTCTCATTGATAAGCAGTTTCTCTTACCGTTTACTTAAGTTTTTAATTTCTCTCAGTGATATTATTTTGGTTTTCAGTGGATGGGACTTTTGCATACTTTAATTATGTATTTTTGATGTTATTATAAATGCTGTTATTTACAAATGTATTTTTTAAAAATTTGAGATGATTATGATATGACTGCAATTGTTAGGAAATAATACAGAGAGATCCTATGTGCCCTTTGCCCATTTTCTCCCATTGGTAAGGTGTTGCATAACTGTAGTATTATAAATATCACTACCAGGGAATCAATGTTGGTACAACCTATGGATCTGCTTTAGATTTCACCAGTTTTATATGCACTCCTTTGTTTGTGTGTATTTAGTTTTATGCAGCTTTATCACGTGTGGGTCTTTGTGACCATTGCAGTGAAGATGTAGAACAGTTCGATTGTAAGGATCCATTGTGCTACTTTTATGTAAACAAATACATTTCCAAATTTCACCCTCTCCCTAGCCTCTGCAAACCACAAGTCTGTTCCATCTCTATAATTTGTCATTTCAAAAATGTTATATAAATGGATTCGTGGAGTATGTAACCTTTGGAATTGGCTTTTTTTCCACTCAGCATAATTTTCTTGAGATTCATCCAAGTTGTTGGCATATATCAGTAATAGTTTGCACCTTTTTATTGCTGAGTAAGTGTTCCATGGCATGGATATACCGCATTTTATTTAACCCTTCACTCATTAAAGGACATCTGAGTTGTTTCCAGTTTTATTTGAATAAAGCTTCTATGAACATTCATGTGCTGGTGTTTGTATGAACGTAAGTTTTCATTTCTCTGGTATAAATGCCTAAGAGTGCAATTGCTGGATTATACTGTAAGTACATGTTTACTTTTCTAAAAAACTGTACTTTTTTGCTAGTTTCTGTGTCATTTTATACTATCAGCAATGCATGAGCATTCTAGTTTTTCCACCTCTTCACCTGTTTGTGTTAATGTCACTATTTTTTATTCCAGCCTTTCTGATAGGTGTGTACTACCTCTCATTTTATTTTTTTAATTTGTATTTCCCTAATGGCTCATGATGTTGAACTTCTTTTCTTGTGCTTCTTCGCCTTCTGTATAGCTTCTTCCATGACATGTCTGTTCATGTATTTTGCCCATTTTCTAATTGGGTTGCTTGCTTGTTTGGTTTTTACTCGTTGAATTTTGAGAATTCTTTGTATATGCTGAATGCTGGTCATTTGGGCTTCCCTGGTGGCTCAGACGGTAAAGAATCTGCCTGCAGGGCAGGAGACCTGACTTTGTTCCCTGGGTTGGGAAGATCCTCTGGACTGAGGGCATGGCAACCCACTTCTAGTATTCTTGCCTGGAGAATCCTCGTGGACAGAGGAGCCTGGTGGGCTGTAGTTTGTGGGGTCATGGTCAGACATGACTGAGTGACTAACAGCACAGTCATTCATCAGATATGTGGTTTGCAAAATATTTTCTCCCAGTCTTTAACTTTCCTGATACTATTTTTTTTTACATATTTTAACTGTTTACTCCTAGGATATAGATATATTACTCATTTTTATATATTTAGACTTTGCTAAAGCTACACATTATTGCAAATAAATGACGTTTTTTTGCTTTTCTGCACCCTTAAGATTCTTTTTTATGTCTCTTACAAATAAAAGCATTTGACTTCTGGGAGATAATTTTCTTTACAACTATACCTTTTCTTTCTTTTTTTTTTTTTTGACTGATGGCAGAGGATAGTAGATCTAGCACAATGTTGTGTGTAATTGCTGAGAGTAGATATCTTGGCCTTGCTTACAGCCTTAGGATGAAGGCATTCAGTCTTTTTTACTATGTTAGCTGTGGGTATTTCATAGACCTTCAACTCGAGTTTTGAAATTCTCTTCTGTTGTTAATATACTTAGGCTTTTTGTCATGAATGGGTATTTGATTTTTGTCAAGTGTGTTTTCCATGTTTATTTATAGTGTTGTTGTTTTTTTTTTCTGTTATTTTTTTGTCAGTGTAGATTTTGGATTGCTTTCCCAGTGTTGTGCATCCTTGTTTTTGAGTTGAATGTGATATATTATCTTTTTAAGAGTATATTGTTGGATTTGAATTGCTAATATTCATTTGTTTTTAGTATCTGGGAAAGACATAGTCACATGTTATGTATCAGTTAACTTTAGTACTCTTTTATTTAACAAGGAATACTCAGTTTTTTCCTAATTATAATACTTGTTGAAGAAAAGTAGAATTTTGAGACTCAAATATCTCGGTACTCAAAATGTCTCATTTTATTTTTCTTGGATACTTCCTAGCCATACTCTAATTGTTCAGATTTACTTTTGTATACTATCTTAAGCTAGTTCTGTATATTTATAATGTAAATATTGATCTAAAAAATGTGGTTGGAGTCTGATAAATAAAATGCTGGGCCAAAATAGACCTGGGATATTTAGTTATAACAATTCAATTACCAAGCATGTGATTGTGATTTGCATTACTTATTAAGACAGATATTAGATTGGTGCAAAAGTAATTTCAGTTTTGGTTCCTGAATTTTAAATCATAACTAGGCTCAAACACATCTTTATTAATCTAAGTAGGAACTATTACAATCAACACATTTTTGCCAATGAGAAACAAGTTTTTATATTCCTGTAGCATAAAAATCTGTGTTTGGGATTCAGTGAACTCTTTGAAAGCATTTTCTGTGTACTGCTGATTATGGAAGCATTTTCCCTGCAAAAAATTGTTGAGATGCTTGAAAAAGTGGTAGTCTGTTGGTGAAAGGTCAGATGAATAAGACAGATGAGGCAAAACTTCATAGCCCAGTGTGTTCAGCTTTTGAAGCATTGGTTGTGTGATGTCCAGCCAGGTGTTGTCACGAAGAATTAGCCTCTTTCTGTTGACCATTGCTGACTGCAGGCATCGCAGTTTTCCGGGCATCTCATCAATTTGCTAGGCATATTTCTTAGATGTAATGACTTTGCCAGGATTCAGAAAGCTGTAGTGAATCAGATGGGCAGCAGACCACCAGACAGTGACCATGAATTTTTCTGGTGCAGGTTTGGCTTTGGGAAGTATTTTGGAGCTTCTTCTTGGTCCAGGCACTGAGCTGATTGTTGTATAAAATCTGCTCTTCAGTGCATTTTGATCGAGAAATGGTTCATGTTGTGGAGAATAAGAGAAGATGACACTTCAAAGTAACAATTTTTTTGATTTGTGGTCAGCTCACAAGGCTCCCACTTACTGAGCTTTTTCACCTTTCCAGTTTGCTTCAAATGCAGAATGGACCATAGAATAGTCGACATGGAGCTCTTGGGCAACTTCTCGTGTAGTTAGCTGTCAGAGGATCAGCTTCTGTAGCCCTCTCAGTTGGTCATGGTCAACTACTGATGGCCAGGCACTGGGCTTCTCATCTTCAAGGCTCTAGTCTCCTTTGCAAAACTTCTTGACCCAGCACTGTGCTGCAGTACGTTCATTGGCAGCTTCTGGGCCAAATGCAGTGTTGATGTTGCAAGTTGTCTCTGCTGCTTTATGACCCATTTGGAACTCAAATAAGAATATCACTTGAATTTGCTTTTTGTGTAACATCGTTTCCATAGTCTAAAATACATAAAATAAACAGCAAGTATGACAGAGTTCAACAATGCAAAATCGAAATTACTTTTGCACCAACCTTGTAGCTAAGAGAGAGAGAGCTTTCAGGAAGCATGTGCCCAGAATCCGTAGTTTTCTCAGCATCACCATTATTTGAATGAGAATGACATTAGTGTCAACTAAAACTAAGGTTTTTTTTTTTTTTTTAAGTTCTAATTTCTCTTTAAGGCCCTATATCTACTTTTGAAAGGAATAAAAATGTAATTCAACATATGTAGTAGATCATTGAGACTCTGCAGTATATATGGTGCCCCTTAGAAAAGCAACAAATGGAGTATCCTTTGAAACTTTGGCAGTTAAGCTTTGTGGGTTCTTTTCCGCTTGTGGGGTGAAAGGGTAATCCTGATAAGTTCTTTACTGGCTCCTTTCTAGCCCTTGCCCGATCGGTTATTGATTTGTTACTTAGAAAGTAGTGAAGTATAGTAACAAGTGCTATAAATTAAGTCAGTAGATTTAGATTATCTTTGTCACCTGTGTGACTTTTGCACGTCATCTAGCCTAATGTTTAATTTTTCATTTAAAAAATGAGTAGTGATGATGATGGAAAGGAGTATGAAATTGAAATATTGTGTCCTGTGTTTCAGTCGGAGAACTTGGAGAACACGGTAATCATACCAGATATCAAACTACATAGCAATCCTTCTGCATTTAATATTTATTGCAATGTACGCCATTGCGTTCTGGAATGGCAGAAAAAGGAAACATCGTTGGCAGCGGCTTCTAAGAACTCTGTGCAGAGTGGAGAATCAGATAGTGATGAAGAGGAGGAATCCAAAGAGCCCCCTATCAAGCTTCCAAAGGTAAGGCACTTAGGTTCCACTTAGATAAATGACCTACAGGAGTTTGGGCTATAATACATATATCTGCATTGCTAAAACACCTTGCTTTTAATAAAATTGCACACTGAAAATAACAGGACGTATGGGTAAAAATAGGTTTAGGTTAGATCAGGAAAACCTTAGGCAACTTTTTAATTGGAGAGCTAACAAAGTCAATAATTGGTACCTCAGTGGGGAGTACTTGGAAAGCCCAGGCAGGGAGCTTGGTGGCTTGGAGTTTGTTCAGGGGCTATTAAAAATGTACAGAAGCAAGAGAGGGGCAATGGTGGCTTGCAGGCACTAAGCCATTGAGGCTGGAAGTGGAGCTGTGAGCCAGTGGGCTGCTGTGAAGGTGGGCACAGGAGGAAGTGCAGATCGCCACAAGCCAAGAGCCACGGAAAGCTAGGGGCCCAGCCCTCCCTCTGGGTACAGGTAGACATTTTCATTTTTCTTGACACAGAGCTAGAAGAGCTGAGCTGAGAGCTTCTGCCTTTTCTGCCTAAGGTTTTAAGTGTACTCTTGCTATCCTGGCTCCCTTTGACTAGGGGAAAAATATAAATTGAGCTGCATTGTTCTGATATCACTCCCATGTTTACCAGAGGCATATAATCCAGTTGATGTCATAGCAACATGTATTGTAGTGGAACAAACTGTTCTTAAGGTATTCTGTTGTGTTTAAGCATTGAGTTTATTTTAAGATTGTAATGTTTTATGTATATATATATATTTTTTTTTTTCCTGTATCGTATGTGTAGTGAATATTTCTAACAGAATGGATGAAAATATAGACATATTTTAAAATGGTACCTTTATCATAAATTATTTACACATACTGCTCTTTTCTAAATACAGACATTTAAAAATTACTTCCTTTATCCTAAATGATTCATATATTTTTTCTTTTTACTAAATGGGTACCTTAAGACTGTGCCTTAAAAACTTCTTCATATGCCAACATAAGATACCATGTAGATACTTTTTTTTTTATATTACTCAGACATAGCAGCCAGATAAGGGGCCATGTTGCTGATCTGTTTTCACTTTTCATGGTGGCACTTTGTAAGTTCATCCCCGTCCTTAATCATTACTGCCAGGTTCTTCTCCCCTTATTGTCAACAGTTGACTTGCTTCCTATTTCATAGGGTAGTAGAGATTTTGTGGAATCCCTTAACTTCTTAATCAGTCACCTTCAAATGCCCTTATCTAGTCTTGGGACCCATTTCGCCTTATTCCTTTTCTCTCCAGTGTCCATAACTGTACCATCTCTACTGGCTTCTTTCTTCAACTTAAAACAGACTCATCTTTTCTGTGCAAGTTTCTCCAAGTAAACAGCATGGTCTATAATACTGATTTCTTATGCTTAATTAGGGGAGGCTGAGCAAAGCTACATTGCTAAGTCAGGATATGGGCTTGTACTTTTGGTATAAGAATTCATTCTGTGTGTGGGTGAGTCTCACTGTACTGTAACAGTCACTCAGCTTAGGTTCAACATTGGGAAGGAGAATAATGACCCAGAGAAGCCTTTCACACTGGTATGTAAACATCAGATAATAAACTGTATTTAATTTAAAAAATACTGCACAATCAAGAACTACTGATTCATAGGCTATTTTAAAACTTTAGGAAGAATCAGTATTAAGGAAATAAAATATCAGGCATTTTTAAGACTGTTTTTTTTTAGCCTGATTACTAGAGTCAAAAGATGCAGAATCGAAAAGAGCTTCCAGTGAAAAGAAGAAAAGCAGACAACTCAAGTGATTAATACTGAGTTTTCCATCAAGTTCTGGCCTGTCAGGAAACAAGGTATAATGATGAACATGGGCAGTAGAGTCAAACTGCTTGAGTTCAAACGCTTGCCATTACAAATGCTAGCTGTGTGATGCTAGGCAAGTTATTTAACCTCTCTGTGGCTCAGTTTTGTCATCTCTGAAATGGGGATAATGTCTTCCTCATAGGGTAGTATTAAGGATTCAAAGAGTAGTAAATGTATGCATGCTTAATAAATGCTAGCTGTTGTTATGAGTTTAAGGTGCAAATAGGAAAATGTGTAGGTCCAAAATAAAATTCAGTTAGTTTTCAGGGAACTCTTCAGTTATTAAAAAGTACTATATATGCATATAAATGAGACAGTCAGATCAGAGAGGAAGGAGCAGTGGATTGCTTTTGTTGCAGAGTTAGTCATAGCGCTGTGGGCTGGGGCAGGACTAGGAGTGAAACTTTTCAGGTCTTTGGCAGCAGTTTGCAGGACACAGGCCTTTAGGGTTTGAGATGATGGGAGTGTGAGGGCAGGTGTGAAATGTTGACTTTTCTCTTCCTTTTGACCATTCTCTGCCTCTTCTCCAGACACTCTTTCATGTCACTTCTTTCCTTTCCTTTGTTCCTCTCTTGCTCCTCCCAAATTTGTGGTTGTCATTTTCCTTTTTCTTGCTGGAGTTTTACTTCTCTCTTGCTCCTTTTTTCTCTTATGTAATGGAGCCAGTTTTTAATTTGTTGTCGAGGTATCATTTTGATACAATTCTGTTTTCCCTCCTTGACTTTTAAAAGTTAGTTAAATTGATTTTGATTTCCTTTTAAGCTTTTTCACATGTTTTCTGTAAGTTTTAGAATTGACTCCAGGACTTTTTAATAGAGGATAGAATTTCTAATGGCAAAGAGTTTATTATTATTAAATCTAAGTGTGATGTATCTAAACCTTCATGTTATTGGTAGTGAAAATGATAATGCCACCTTTGGAA
The DNA here is from genome assembly GCA_006410875.1 of Neotragus pygmaeus. Lineage (NCBI taxonomy): Eukaryota > Metazoa > Chordata > Mammalia > Artiodactyla > Bovidae > Neotragus > Neotragus pygmaeus. Next base: position 410,421 of record SJYV01046975.1, read on the forward strand.
ATACATGATTTGAGGAGAGCAAAATAAAACCTCAAAAAACTTTTTTTGGGCCCAATATGTTTTTTGCCTCACTTTTCACAGCAGTGACATTGGACTGGCTATACTAGTTAATTATTTGGGTTTTGTGTTCCTTCAAGTATAATAGAGAGCTTTCAGGATTTAATTGTTTGAAAGCAACAGTAATGATAACATTCAGTAAATTTATAAAAGACTGTTTTCTGAAGAGGAGTTGGAAGACCGTGTGTTTGGTGGTTAGTTATGGTTTGTCATGGAAAGTATTGAAACCTTAGTGTGTTATCTTATTACCATGAACTATTCTATTTAGCAGTCAAGCTTATTAATAAGGTATTTTTCTGTTTATAAAGGCAGTGTATTCAGTGTAGATAATTTGAAAAAGTGGGGAACATTTTTATAAAAGAGGAACATTTAAAAAATGGGGAACATTTTATAAAAGAAAAATTTAAAAGCTGGAAGTTAATTCTAAAATCCTTATAACCAAAATATACCCATTATAAACATTTTTACACATACACATTAAAATATATTTGTTTCTGCACAAATCAAATCATATTGTATTTGCAGTACTATATTTTTTTCTCTTTATACTCTTGCCTCCTATTACTGAGGGAGGAGGACATAGAGTATATTCTTAGTGACTGTAAGACAGACTTCAAAGTATAAAGAGGCTTTTTAGTTCCTTTTCACTTTCTGCCATAAGGGTGGTGTCATCTGCCTGTCTGAGGTGACTGACATTTCTCCAGGCAGTCTTGATTGGCAGTAGTGAACAATCTTAAACACTGATAGGATAGCCTCCTACTGGCCTGAGAACAGAGCCCTACTTTGTGGACTTGGGCTTCCCTGGTAGCTCAGCTGGTAAAGCATCCGCCTGCAATTCAGGAAACCCTGGTTCAGTTCCTGGGTTGGGAGGATGTGCTGGAGAAGGGATCACTACCCTCTCCAATATTCTTGGGCTTCCCTGGTGGTTCTGCTGGTAAAGCATCTGCCTACAGTGTGGGAGACTTGGGTTCGATCCCTGTGTTGGGAAGATCCCCTGGAGAAGGGAACAGCTACCTACTCCAGTATTCTTGCCTTCAGAATTCCATGAACTGTATATTGTCCATGGGGTTGCAAAGAGCTGGACAGACTGAGTGACTTTCACTTTTATATACTTAGGAGATCTTTGACTTCAGATTTACTTCCTGTAAGGACAGAAACAGAAATCTTGGGCAGTTTGTTTTTATTTTCTAGTCTATTTCCAGAAGGTAAACTATATGAAATGGAATGTTTTCATTTCCGTTTAATCAATTGAAACTCTGTACAAGTAGTTCCGTAATCTTAACTATGATTAAGTATCCATGATTTTAGATAATTGCAGCTGACTCGCCTGCAACTGACTTGACCTTTGCCTGGACAATATGTTTATGTGTTGCAATGGTTTTTAGTGCACAATCGAGAGAGTAAATAGCTGAGATAAATATTTGTTGTCTGCTTATCATGTGCAGGCACTGGGCTAGTCATGGGAGGAGTTAGTTAAGATATACTGCGTGTCCACAAGGAGACTGAAGTTTTAGTTTGGAAAATGGAAACAAAAATAATCAATTATATTATAGCATAATAAATGCTCTAATAGAGGTTGGGCTGGATAAACAATATATATAAAATGCATTTACCCTGTTAGATTATAAACTTGTAGAGAATAGGGTCTAATATATCTCATATTTCCTGTAATGAGTTGCATGAAATAAGTCATTAAAATTATTTATGTCATATATGAATTAATGTATAAATCTCATCAGAGAGTATCTTTTATATTTCATTCAGTGGCATTAATTCTTTGATGCATTTCTACTAATTAATCTAGTTTTAACTTTTTCTGTTGCTTACTTATTCAAATAATTTATACTTCCTGAGAAGATCTTATACATCTCCTTCTCAAAATGTTGGCATTGATTGAGAAATTGAATTCATTGTCTATTGTTCTCTCAGCTTTCTGAAGATATCTCTTTACACAAGTTTATCATATTTGCTCTCTGTCTTTTGTTGCAAATTTATCTATCTTTTGCTAGATACTGAGTTATAAATATATTTTTAATTTTTATTTATATATTTAAAAAATTTATTTACTTTTAATTAGAGGATGAGTCACATATTTCTTGGTCCTCATGAGGAATGATAATTAAAAGTAAAAATAGCCAGGATATTTTAGATAGACAGTTTTTGATTCTTTTTGTGGTAAATCCTATAAAAATAAGGGACACCATCTACAAGTAAGAATTGGCTGATTTTACCATTATAGGAAATCCTAGGAAACTTTGGTTCCTTTTTTAATCTTTTCACAGTATAGTGCTATATTGTGCTATATTGACTTTTTTTTTCCTGGCCATAAGTAAAATTAATATAACATAAAATAGAATGCCAGATTTTACTTGAGTACAGCCAAATGAACTTTGTGTATTGTTAGTTAATTTTTTCCTGAGTGAATGCAATCTAGTAACTGGTTGACTGTTAAACCATTTTCATGATGTTTTATTATGGCTTCATTATGCTAAAACTTCTTTTTAAGTAGAACCACTATTTTTTAACCTTCTGTGTATCCAGATGATTTTCTAAATCTTGAAATTAAACACAATGGGTTTTATTCTTTTTTTAACGTGATGATTTTGTCTTGCCTTTAAAATATTGTACCATTAATCATTTGCTGTTGGAAATAAAGTGTACTGATTATACTGCCTGAGAAGTGTTATTAGCTCTCATGTTATCAAGTATAATTTTTTTTCTTAAATCTTACATAGATCATTGAGGTTGGACTTTGTGAAGTTTTTGAATTGATCAAGGAGACACGATTTTCTCATCCATCCCTGTGCCTCAGGAGTCTCCAAGCCCTGCTTAACGTGCTTCAGGGTCAGCAACCAGAAGGCCTTCAGTCAGAGCCACCCGAGGTCCTAGGTAAGAGCTTAGGCACATTGAATGAAGCCTTTAAATGTAACGAGCTTCTCTTATGAAGCATATACTGACTACAGCCTGTGATTCAGTCTCTGTTGATGGTGCTGAAGCAGCAGGGGTATAAATTTTAGGTTACTTTGCTATGTTCCACTGGAGTTATAGTTCATGCACAGACATTTCCTTATTATTATGATGATGGGAAATAGAAATTCTTAGAACCCAGAAGTAATCCTCAAGCCTTATTGTCACCATGAACTTAAATCATTCTTACTAAACCTTTGGCCAGAATAGCTGACGTTGACTTCATCTAATTTTACATGTTATTTTGGAGAGTCAAAGGAGTAGCAAAAGAGGAAACAGATACCAACTCAACCCAGCACGGCTGCTGCTAAGTCGCTTCAGTCGTGTCCGACTCTGTGCGACCCCATAGACGGCAGCCCACCAGGCTCCTCCGTCCCTGGGATTCTCCAGGCAAGAACACTGGAGTGGGTTGCCATTTCCTTCTCCAATGCATAAAAGTGAAAATGAAGTCGCTCAGTCGTGTCCGACTCTCAGCGACCCCATGGACTGCAACCCACCAGGCTCCTCCGTCCATGGGGTTTTCCAGGCAAGAATACTGGAGTGAGGTGCCATTGCCTTCTCCACAACACAGCACAGTTAGTTTCTAAACAAAAATAGATTTGTATTTATCATGTTGAAGTTAAAGCTTTTGAATTAGTAGCAACTTCCATTAAGTAAAAATATTGGCTTTGTATAAAATACATTTAAGTTTTATGAATGCCTGCCTTTCATTTGCCAGTGACCTAGACTCAACACATACTCTTGTAAGCAAGGTGGGGACTCTTTAAGGAAGAGGAAGAGATGGAAGCTTAATTCTGAAGGCTAATTGCTTTCCTAACTCTGGGCCTTGAAAGAGTCTCAGTTCAGTTCCATTCAGTTGCATCCAGCTCTTTGCAACCCCATGGACTTAAGCACACCAGGCTTCCTTGTCCACCACCAACTCCGGGAGCCTACTCAAACTCATGTCCATCCTGTCGGTGATGCCATCCAACCAACTCATCCTCTGTCATCCCCTGCTGCCACCTTCAGTCTTTTCCAGCATCAGGGTCTTTTCAAATGACTCAGTTCTTCGCATCAGGTGGCCAAAGTATTGGAGGTTCAATTTCAGTATGAGTCCTTCCAATGAATATTCAGGACTGATTTCCTTTAGGATAGACTGGGTGAATCTCCTTGCAGTCCAAGGGACTCTCAAGAGTCTTCTCCAACACCACAGTTCAAAAGCATCAATTCTTTGGTGCTCAGCTTTCTTTATAGTCCAACTCTCACATCCATACATGACTACTAGAAAAACCATAGTCTTCACTAGATGGACCTTTGCTGCCAAAGTAATGTTTTTGCTTTTTAATATGCTGTGTAGGTTGGTCATAACTTTTCTTCCAAAGAGCAAGCATCTTTTAATTTCATGGCTGCAGTCACCATCTGTAGTGATTTTGGAGCCCCCCACAATAAAGTCTGTGACTGTTTCCATTGTTGCTCCATTTATTTGTCATGAAGTGATGGGACGAGATGCCATGATCTTAGTTTTCTGAATGTTGAGGTTTAAGCCAACTTTTTCCCTCTCCTCTTTCACTTTCATCAAAAGGCTTTTTAGTTCCTCTTCACTTTCTGCCATAAGGATCTGCATATCTGAGGTGATTGATATTTCTCCTGGCAATCTTGATTCCAGCTTGTGCTTCATCCGGCCTGGCATTCCGTGTGATGTACTCTGCATATAAGTTAAATAAGCAGGATGACAATATGCAGCCTTGATGTACTCCTTTCCTGATCTGGGAAAGAGTCTAGAGTTTTCTAAATCTCATGCATTCAGTTCAGTTCAGTTCAGTCACTCAGTCGTGTCTGACTCTTTGTAACCCCTTGAATCGCAGCACTCCAGGCCTCCCTGTCCATTACTGTCTCCCAGAGTTCACTCAGACTCATGTCCATCAAGTCAGTGACGCCATCCAGCCATCTCATCCTCTGTTGTCCCCTTCTCCTCCTGCCCCCAATCCCTCCCAGCATCACAGTCTTTTCCAATGAGTCAAGTCTTGGCATGAGGTGACCAAAGGACTGGAGTTTCAGCTTTAGCATCATTCCTTCCAAAGAAATCCCAGGGCTGATCTCCTTCAGAATAGACTGGTTGGATCTCCTTGCAGTCCAGGGGACTCTCAAGAGTCTTCTCCAACACCACAGTTCAAAAGCATCAATTCTTCGGCGCTCAGCCTTCTTCACAGTCCAACTCTCACATCCATACATGACCACTGGAAAAGCGTGCATTAGCTTGTGTCAATCATATATGTGGGCCCTAACTGTGGAGTTTATGATTCGGTAGATTTGGAATGAGGCATGAAAATTTTGCATTTTGAGTAAGTTTCTGGGTAGTGCCAAAGCTGCTGATCAGGGGCCATACTGCTGGTCTGTACTCGAAGCTGGGTCTTTTTCTTTGCTTGGCTGTTTGGATTATGTTAGACCCACATGTTAGAACCTCATTACTTGGTTTTCATTTTGATGTCAGATTGTTATTTTTTTTGGTCACATATGGTAATTAGTTTCTGTGTTGAGTTTATTTTGTTACCGTTTTGTTTTAGTTAGCGGTGGGGAGTACTGGCCATGAAAATAAGCTGAGGATTTTCAAAAACAACAGCACCATATTATTCACGCTACTACCAAATACAAGCTGCATATGTTAAGAAGTAGGCATCTTGTTTACTGTCACTGTAGCACCAGTGATTGTATTTCCATTGTGATGCACTCCTTGACTTCATGGCATTTTTTTGAAGATTTAATTAAATTAATACTTTTATTTAAGAATATCTTGCTAGTCATCCTTTCTGTGATTGTGGTTTTCAGTCTGTCTGCCCTCTGATGGAGAAGGATAAGGGCTTATGGAAGCTTCCTGATGGGAGAGACTGACTGAGGGGGAAACTGGGTCTTGTTCTGATGGCTGGGGCCATGCTCAGAAAATCCAATTTTCTGTTAATGGGTGGGGCTGTGTTCCCTCCCTGTTCCTTACTATGGTGGAGGTAATGAAGGCAATGGGACCTCCTTCAGAAGGTCCCATGCAGGCACTACTGATCTCCGTGCCCCCAACCCTGCAGCAGGCCACCACCAACCCATGCCTCTGCCAGAGACTCCTGGACACTGATGGGCAAGTCTGGGTCAGTCTCCTGTGGGGTCACTGCTCCTTTCTCCTGGGTCCTGGTATGCACAAGTTTCTGTTTGTGCCCTCCAAGAGTCTTTTCTCCAGTCCTGTGTAAGTTCTGGCAGCTCTGTGGTGGGGTTAATGGTGACCTCCTCTAGGAGGGCTTATGCCACACCCAGGTCTGCTGCACCCAGAGCCCCTGCCCCTGCAGCAGGCCACTGCTGACCCGTACCGCCGCAGGATACTCTCAGACACAGTTCTGTCTCACTCTCTGTGGGATCTTTGGGTCCTGGTGTGCACAAGCTGAATTTAGAAAAGGCAGAGGAACCAGTGATCAAATTTTCATCATCTGTTGGATCATCAAAAAGGCAAGAGAGTTCCAGAAAAACATCTACTTCTATTTTATTGACTATGTCAAAGCCTTTGACTGTGTGGAACACAAGAAACTGGAAAATTCTGAAAGAGATGGAATACCAGAGCACCTGACCTGCCTCTTGAGAAATCTGTATGCAGATCAGGAAGCAACAGTTAGAACTGGACATGGAACAACAGACTGGTTCCAAATCAGGAAAGGAGTGTGTCAAGGCTGTATATTGTCACCCTGCTTATTTAACCTATATGCAGAGTACATCATGAGAAACGCTGGGCNGAATTCACCACAAGTGTGCATGTGTTCCCGGTCCTGAACCCCCCTCCCACCACCCTCTCCATCCCATCCATCTGGGTCATCCCAGTGCACCAGTCCCGAGCATCCTGTATCATGCATCGAACCTGGACTGGCGATCCATTTCACATATGATAATATACACGTTTCAATGCCATTCTCCCAAATCATCCCACCCTTGCCCTCTCCCACAGAGTCCAAAAGACTGTTCTATACATCTGAGTCTCTTTTGCTGTCTCACATACAGGGTTTTCATTACCATCTTTCTAAATTCCATATGTATGCGTTAGTATACTGTGTTGGTGTTTTTCTTTCTGACTGACTTCACTCTGTATAATAGACTCCAGTTTCACTCTACCTCATTAGAACTGATTCAAATGTATTCTTTTTAATGGCTGAGTAATATTCCATTGCATATATGTGCCACAGCTTGCTTATCCATTCATCTGCTGATGGACATCTAGGTTGCTTCTATGTCCTGGCTATTATAAACAGTGCTGCAATGAACATTGGGGTACATGTGTCTCTTTCAATTCTGGATTCCTCAGTGTGCATGCCCAGCAGTGGGATTGCTGGCTCATATGGCAGTTCTATTCCCAGTTTTTTAAGGAATCTCCACACTGGTAAGGTTTTGAGGTAGGAAGGGGAATTACTGGAAAAAGACTGTGAGCAGAGTGGAGAGTGGGAGAATAGGGAGGCAGGGAGTAGGCCATGTGGAGCTTGATAGGCTATGTCCAAGGAGGATGGTTCTGTTCCTAGGAGGAATTGAACATCACTGTCTACTTATGTTTAAAAAATTGTTTATAGCCTTACACTATTTTAATCAGTTTGATCTAACTTTTTTTGTTGCCAGGGATATTCTTTGTCTTCGTCAATGCCTAGAATAGTTCCTGATGTACGGGGAGAATGCAGGAGGTACTGGCTGAATAATTATAAGATGGATGGGCAGGATAATGATGGAGGGATGGACAAAGGAAAAAGGTAGATGAAAGGATAGAGGAAAAGAAGGACAGTTGGAGAGAGAGACAGAGTAAAGGGTAGATGGAATAAGGGAAAAGACTGAAGGATATAGAGAGAAGTGAAGGAGTGAGAAAGGAAAGAAGGAAGAGGAGTAATTAATAAAGGAGTGAATAAATTTGAAAGAAAAAAGCAGATTTTTTGGTTTAAAATTTTTCTTTGACTATCAGGGTGCTAATTCATGAATACTTATAGTAGTCCAATTAAGAGAAGGTGATAGATAGCATGGGTTGGGGAGATGCTGATGACATGCAAAAAGCGGAGGAATTAATTAGGAAGTAAGATTGACAGGACTTAATTAGTTAGGGATTAGATGCAGAAGACGAGGACTCCGAGAGGAAGCCTCAGTTTCTGTGAGCTAAGAAATAAAACGCAGATGGCTTTTCCGTTTGCAGAGAATTCCAGTACATCAGCTCTCTTGCTTGCTTCCTTCCTTCCCCTTTCCCCCTCTCTTTCCATCATTCTCAAATTTTCTCTCTCTTTATAACTCTCTTTTTTTCTTCTTCTTCCGCTCTCTGTCTCTGAGTGTGCACTGCTGATGTGTTAGCCATTAAACCAATTTTATATGAAAGCAAATTTTTCTATGTGTTCTATGTGTTCTGTTGTTGTTTTGCAAATAAATACATAGTTTTTTGGGCGCATAACACTTTAAGAAGCCTGTATTTTCCTAATCTAAAAGGTGAAAATAAATGCAATGAGTAGTCTGTTACTCCATAATAGGCTAGTTCTTGAATATTACGAATGCCTGAAAGCAACTTTCTTTTAAATGATTGTGGGTAGATTTCCATTTCTTCATTTACAAAAATATGGAGTTGGACTAAGTATTCTGTAACATCCTTTTTATGTAAATATTCTAACTTTGGGTGAAAAAGGGTAACTAGAAAGGAACAAATGTGAAGTGTGTAGCTACCTTAGGTATTTTTTTGAAAAATGAGGCAAGGTTTAAATAAACGAACAGATACCATATAATGTCCTGTGTGTTGAATGATATAATTGAGTTCTGTTTTATCCACAGAGTCTCTCTTCCAGCTCCTTTTGGAAATCACGGTTCGAAGTACTGGAATGAACGACAGCACAGGCCAGTCTCTGACAGCACTTTCCTGCGCTTGTCTCTTTAGTCTGGTGGCTTCCTGGGGAGAGACAGGAAGGACACTGCAGGCCATCTCTGCCATCCTCACCAACAATGGCAGCCACGCTTGCCAAACTATTCAGGTATTTCATATCTCAAGCTGCTTAGAAATGGACAAGAGACCAAGTTGCCATTTCGCCTCAATTTCTGTCAACCGGAATTCACTGCTTTTCCCTCACTCAGTATAGTGGTTTGATCTGTCCCAGGTTGATATATAAATAACCTAAGATAGTTGATCTAAGCTGCGTGTGTGTTTAACTCTGCAACATGAAAGGTATAATAAAGTGAAATTTGGTGAAAACTTAAATCTTTAGTGTGATTTTTATGTCAGCACTGCAGCCTCGTCTTCCTTACATGGTCTTGCTCTCTGTCCTCCCCCACCTCCCATCTTGCCCTGAATTTTCAAATGCAGAATTCCTTCATAATTTCTATATATCTTTTCCCCATTGAAAGAAAAAGCATATATTATTTTTCCAATGTTTCTGATTGGTTATGATAGTTTTTCATGGATTGATGTGTTTCTGAGCTATTTCTGCTTCACATACAGAATTTTTTTTTTTGAGCTGTTACTGGGCAGTTGTGGAATAAGCTCTTCATCCTTATTAATGATGAGAAATATAAACTTACTTATAGGCGGACTTGATTTAATTCTTTTGGAATGTTTTCTGGAAATTGAGGAAGAAGTTAGAACTTTAAGTCTCTGTTATGTGCTCTTTTCTGGCCCCTTGGATGACCTCCAGAACATGTAGAGGGGATGCCTGAACCCTGTCATTAGGAGCCAAAGATAGTGAAAGTGGGTAAATGGGCTACTGTCTGTGACTTGTTCAGCGATTCTGAACTTTCCTTATCAAATACGAGCAGTCTCCTTTCTCTAGATTTCTGTTCTTAGTCTTTTCCCTCTTTTTGTCCTGCCTGAAGTCCTCTTTCCCCTCTTTATTATTATTATTTTGAAGTCCCTCTAATTTATTGATTTCCAAACTGTTCTCTGCTGTGCTTTGAAAGTGAAAAATGAAAGTCGCTCAGTTGTGTCCGACTCTTTGCGACCCCATGGACTATACAGTCCATGGAATTCTCCCAGCCAGAATACTGGAGTGGGTAGTCTTTCCCTTCTCCAGCGGATCTTCCCAATCCAGAGATCGAACCCAGGTCTCCCACACTGCAGGCAGATTCTTTACCATCTGAGCCACCAGGGAAGCTTTGAGGATTCAGCAAAATTTTAGTTTAAATGTATACAAATACTTTCAAAATTTTAATAGAATAACACAAACATTCAAATATCCATGCTAAATGTTAAAAATATAGTGACCATATACACAGGTTCTTATTAGAATCCAGTGATTTTTTTTTGTGTAGATTTATTTGAGAGGATATGACATGAGATCTTAAACAGTGAGTTGAAATTAGCCAGTGCAGAGGGAGGAGGTGTTGGCGGTGTAGAGAGAGAATAGTCTTGGTATCTGTGTGATAAAGCATGGAAAGAGCAGTGAGGGTGGAACACTGAAAGCTGGAAGAAGTTTATGTAGTTACAGTGTAGAGAGCTGTCAGATAGCAGAGACAGGACTTGAACCCATGTCTGTCTGGCTGTAGTTATGCTCAAGCGTTGGGCTGCACAAAACTACTCAGTCCCCTGAACCAACAGCCAAGGCTCTTTAAGGACCTTCCCCATCACTGTATACCCAGCTCTTAAGTCAAAGGCCATATTAAAACCTGTTATCTTAACATGACCTATAGTGTTCTTCATGATTTGGCCCCATTTCACCTACCTATTCATTTCACAAAACTCTCTTGGCTGGGCAATGATTTGGAGCAAGTAAGAAAAGCCTTCTCCGAAAATGTAACTGTTGCATCTCAAATTATCTGGGATCCAAATGCGTATTACTTATCTTGTTCTAAAAAGCTTAAGCTGAGACTTTAAGGTAAGGTTGGTCATAATGTGGGGTCTCTTATTGGAAGAGACTAAAGTCCCTTCTGTAAAGATGAACTCCAGACTTCACAGACCTCCCACTGATACAACACTACTGAATCTGGACTCACAAACAAAAAGGACATAGAAAGAAGGCACCAGCATTGAGAGTTAATAGAAAGAAGCAAAGCAGAATCAGTCTTGCCAAGTCTCTCTCTCTATATATATATAATAAAATTTGATATTAAGTATGTATATATTTAATATGGTTAATAAAGTGTCAAAAGTATTATTAAGGAATAAGGATATACAAGATAATCAGATCAGAAAACAAACCAAATAGAACTACTGGAAATGAAAAACCAAATGGTTACAATTAGAAACTTAAAGGGTGAGTTAACCAGTGGATAATGTAGTTGAAGATAGAAGCAGTGAACTGAAAGATAGAGGAAGAAATTATTCAGAATGCAGCCCAGAGAGATAAAACATGAAAAATAAGAAACGTAGATGGAGAATGAGAAAGTTTGAAGTATCAGTACAATCTGAATTCCACAAGGCCAGTAATAGATTTGTGAAGAGACAGTATTTGAAATAATGGCTAAGATTTTCCAGAATTGGTGAATGACTTGGAATCCTCAGATTAACAAAGTCTAGCTTGTCAGAATAAAATTTCTAGGTCCTGCCACACTGTTGGTGAGAGATCAGTAGGAGAGAAAAAGGGGTACATCTGAGACTTCTAATTGTAGTTCTGGGTTTTCTTAAAACTAACACTCAGAAAGCAGGAGAGAAATAGGGCCATGTTGGAGACCCCTAGTTTCTGCTCTGCTCTGCACCCTTGCAATCTCCACAAAGATTACAATAAAGGATTCTTTTTAAAGTAGAAACTTCTAAGAATGGGACACATTTTTAGAACATAAATACTGGGAAAGTTTAAACTTCTGAAGAAGCTAATATCCACAGAAAGTAAGTTGATTTTCAACCAAAAATACAGATAGAATTTAGAATTGGAAGTAGTAGGTGCCTGGAAAATGGTGGTGAGGGGAAAAGCTAAAAATAGACTGGGAGTCTGGGTCATGAAAGCTCCAGAACCCCAGAGCCCTTCCTGTACACTTTGCAGCCAGTCACCTGTCCTCCTCTCCTACCCCTAAGAGTTAGATTTTTCTGTGTAAAGAAATTGAGCCAGAGAGGTCGGGGGAAACCAGGCACAGTTGAGAGTGAAATTGAGGAGCCAGGCTGAAGACGGAGATTAAGTGAGTCTCCATATTGATGATGGCCTTCCTCCATCCTCAGAGTTCCCACTATACTGAGAGTGAGGCTTATAGCTTCTAGGAAAAAGACTGGAAGAGTCTTCTTTGGAGAAAAAAGTGAGGAAAGACTTACAGATGCAGACATTTGGCAGGGAATGAGAGACCCTCCAGTGAAACTGCTGAACTTGGCAGGATCAGTTTGAGGTGAGCTCGCTGTCTGTCAGACCCTGTCCACTCACAGCAGCTTCCTTCAGTTTTTTCAGTCTCTTACTCTTTACAAATAAGTTTATAGCCAAGTATTTGGAGAAGGAAAAGGCAACCCACTCCAGTTTTCTTGCCTAGAGAACCCCATGGAAAGATGAGGCTGGCAAGCTACAGTCCGTGGGGTCGCAAGAGTCAGGCACAACTTAGAGACAGAGAGAGAGAGAGAACCAAGTATTACCGGGTTGACGTGAAAGACAGAGTCCCCCAAATCAGTAAAAATAGTAATAATAATAATAACAATTTTTCTGAAAAGAGTAGAGGGAACAGAAAAACTAAGAGTAATTTGTATTTTAAAGAGGGATGAAAAGATTATTTACATTAAACAGCAGTGTTTTTTAAAAATTCAAAACAGATTTTGCAAGTTAAAAATATAAGATCACAATAAAATCAGTAGAAGCGTTAGAAGTTCAGATTAAAGAGGTCCCCTGACAATAGAAAACAGAGCAAAAGAAAGAAAATAGATTATATCAAGTAAAATTAAGAGAATCCTTCTAGAAAATCCTTCTAGAAAATCCTATTAAATACCTATTTAATAGGTATTCAAGCAGAGAGGATGGGCTTCCTGGTGGCTCAGTGGTAAACAATCTGCCTGCCAATGCAGGAGATGTGGGTTTGATCCCTGGGTGAGGAAGATCTCCTGGAGAAGGAAATGACAACGCATTACAGTATTCTTGCCTGGGAAATCCCATGAACAGAGGAGCCTGGTGGGCTGCCGTCTGTGGGGTCACAAAGGGTTGGACACGACTGAGTGACTAAACAACAACAAGCAGAGAGGAAGAAATTACCTAAGCTTCCTAAGGAGACTTCCCATCCCCAAAGATACACATTTCATATTGACAGAACACACACTGGGTGCCCAACACAGTGAATGACAGCAAGACTCACATCAAGTATAACTTTGCAAAATCATAACACAATAAAGAAAGAATAGCAGTCCCAGAGTGCAAAGACAGGTTATGTACCAGAGATTGAGCAGAATGTTGCTGGACTTGTCAAAAGCAGCATTGGCATAAAAAAATAGCAAACAGTGCCTTCAGAGTTCTGAGGGAAAATGATGTTCACTCTGTTTAGCTCAGCTCTCAGTCACGTGTGAGGGAAGATAAAGATGATTTTGAACATGCAAAACACAGAACAGTTTCAACCTCTGTGCCTACCCTTGTCCTTAGGGAGCAGGGCTTCTTGAAGGATATTGCCAACGGGAAGCATTAGAGATGATGTTTGGGAGGAAGATGAGGAACCCATAGGGGTAGGAATAGAAGAAACTTAGCAAATGTAAAAATAGGGCAATTGTAGACTCAGTGAAGAAAAAGAAAAATAATGTAAGGAAAATATAGTATGTGATACAGTTTTGTTCAGTTCTGCACCATGATCACACAGGCACAATAAAATGGCTTCTGAATAATGCTTTAACTAGAGATGATTGTATAGCTCAATTTGGAGGATTTGAGAAAAAAGGAAGAGCATCATCTTTGATAGTAGACTCTTTAGAAAGTATCTGAAACAACAAAAATTGAAAATGAAGCTGTGGCATATAAGAATGTGGGTATCAATTCTAGATAAGACAGTTTTAAGTTTAATGTAGTTACTTCTAGGGGGAGAATTTGTAGTATTCAACCACATACATAAAGTTTCATAAAAGTAAAATTTCTGTATTTTGATTGGGTCAGAGGCCTCAGGTGTCAAAGGGGAAGAGGAAATATCAGTGAACAGTGGGTTAGTTATCCCTCTGAATCTCTGCCCTCTAGAACAGTACTGTCCAGTAGAAGTATACTGTAATCCACCTATGTCATTTAAATGTTTCTATTAGTCACCTAAGAAGATAGAAACAGATGAAATTAATTTTAATAATGGATTTTCTCAACATATCCAAAAATATTTTCAACAGGTAATCAATATGAAATTATTAATAAATCTATCTCTCTTTTTTTTTCACTAAGCCTTCAAAAGCCAGTGTGTATTTTATATTTAAGTCATATCTCAAGTCACACTAACCCTATTTCAAGAGCTCGGTACTCACATGTGGCTGGGGGCTGCCATATCTGATGGTGGAGCTGGAGACCTAGAGCGGACACAGTGCCCTTGAGTCTGGCCCTGCGATCAGATACGGGGCAAGGTGGCAGCCATCTTTGGGTAGTGAAAGAGAGGCAAAAAGTGAGAAGCAGGGGGATTTCTCTCGGGCCCAACTATTGGTCCCATGCTGGTGACTTTTGAGGACTCATTTACAACAAATACCAGATATGTGATAAATATTGGTTAAATGAATGCTAGATAAATACATAGTTCATAAAATTAAGTTTTCGCATCACGGAAAAATGTTGATGTTAATGGGTACTAGGCATAATAAAGAGACAACATAGAAGAGAAATATTGGAAATTTTGTTTCATCTGTAGAAGAGCAGTATTTCTCTTATGCTTAATTTTGTACTTCAATGTCATGCAGTATATTAATGGATATACATATCATACAAAGATACCATTTTGGTTTGTGTGTACTCAAATACAAAAGAATATGTTTCAGTAGTCATACTTTTTACTAAATCTAGTATGTTAACCTGTGTTTTGGAGAAAAATGCATATTTCAGCGTTTTTGGTCACAAAAGCAAATTAATGTTCTTTGTATTTACATTTTTGTTTTGTCCTGCTTGAGATTTGTTTCTTACAGATTTTCAGTTGCTACTTTTTGCTGACATGCCAAATATGATCCTTCTGAATAATGTTTTTTCTTATAAATGATACATTAATAAAGTATCTTTGTGTTTGAGATGTTTGAAAATGACTGTGTTTTTCTTCTGACTAGGTGCCAATGATACTAAATTCACTACAGAGAAGTGTACAGGCAGTGTTGGTGGGAAAAATTCAAATTCAGGACTGGTTTAGCAATGGCATTAAGAAAGCAGCTTTAATGCACAAGTGGCCATTAAAAGAAATATCTGTTGATGAAGATGATCAATGTCTACTTCAGAATGATGGATTTTTTCTTTATCTGTTATGTAAAGATGGATTGTACAAAATCGGCTCTGGATATAGTGGAACGGTTAGGGTAAGTGATTTTTTTTTTTCTTTTTTGGGCAAGTGATTCTTAATCAGAGTGGAAGTTATATCTTATACTGAATTATCTTCTGTTTGTTTCTTGCTTTTAGAGTGCCATCTAAGTTTGTTATTTCTTTGAAAATCAAAATGGAACATACATGTTAAATGTCATTCATCCATGTATGTTAGTTTTCACAGATTATTAATTATAAAACTGTTGCTGGAACTAACTTTTGTTGTTTTGCAGGGCCATATATATAATTCTACATCTCGCATCAGAAACAGAAAAGAAAAAAAATCTTGGTTAGGGTATGCTCAGGTAGGAGAATATCTCACAGTAAACCAAACTTTTCTTCCTGTCTTTTAAAACATGTGGTTCATACGTCTGTCATCAGTAAACAGTATCACTTCTATTTAAACAGATATAGCGTGTTTTTAATAATACCAGTGGTATGGTGTAGTATAAGGAATTGTTGGCTTAGATCATTGACATTTTCATAAGAGGTTTACTTTTAGGTCTGGCCTTGCTTCTTACCAGATCTGATACTGTGGACAACTCAGCTAGTTTATTTGACCCTGTGTGATTTAGCTTAAAATGGGAATAAATATGTCTCCTGTTGGAGTCCTTGTTTAAGTGAGCCTCTAGTTTAGCATCAAAGACTACCTTTATTATTTTCAAATCTCAGTTGGGAATGTAACTGTGATCCAAAGCCAAATTAAAGCTTTTTCCATGAACTGTTCCATTCTAAGTTAGATCAGTGCCTTCCAGGGAGTGGTGTGTGGCCTCCCCAGTAGGCAGCTTCCTGCATGGAAGTGCATGCAGAGAATAACCAGTGAGAGAAAAGATCTGGGCCTGTGTTGCTCTGTAAATGCTGTGTTCTTATCACCTGACTGACATGACCAATTGGGTGTCAGCGATTGGATGCAGGAGGCAAACGAACAATGAAGCAAACGAATGAAGGTCAAAGGGCCAGAAATACTTATTTTATACTCTCCTTTCCTGAGAAGTGAAGCCCAAGTTTCCTTGTGGAAGAATATAGAATAAAGATGTCCCTGCATTCCTATCTTGCCTAGCTCTCAGATTGTTGTCAGCATCAGTTGAAAAAAGATATTTGAAAGCATTTTGAAAATTATAAAAATTACTGTTGTATGAAAAATAATCTTACTATCAACTTTTAGGGGAGATTTTGATATTAAAATTTAAATATCAAATTAATTACTCAGTGATTGTCTCTCAAAACATAACCTAGTTTAAAATTTCAAATTTTTATTTGCCACTGCTGTATTTTATCTAACAAATAATGTCCTGGGAAATACACTTACTGAAGTATGTTCAATGACATATCACTCTATCTAAAACCACTACTTTATTGATTTTTAAATGTTGACCTAGATATTTGTAAAAATAACAGCAGTCATTTCTGTTATTTAATTGGCAAGTGATACAATAATTTTGACCAAAATATTTTTACTGTCCCGTGTGATGTATCTAATATTTATATTAGATTAACAGGTTATTTAGAATAATTCTAGAATAACTATCTAGATAATTCTAGATAGTTATTCTAGAAAGTTATCTAGAATAATTCTAATAGGTTAATTAGAATTAACAGGTTAAATTGATATTTAGTGGTGTATACTTCCTCCTGTTAAAGTATATTCAGGTTCTTATATTTTAAATCTTTAATCTGTTTTAGACATCAATATTGATGTATTCTTGTGCGTCAAAACACTGTAATACAGACTTGTATGACCACTTCTTCTAGTAAGTGGGTAATGAAAAAATATTTTAGTGTATAAGAAAACCAAATTTTTTTGTTGTTGTCAGGGTTATTTATTATATAGAGATGTGAATAACCACAGCATGACAGCCATAAGAATAAGCCCTGAAACACTGGAACAGGATGGCACTGTGCTGTTACCAGGTATGTTACTCAACTAGTCATCTCTTGTCCTCTCAGGTGATTTTAAGAGATGTGCATGTTAGGCCGCTGAGACATATAAAGAATGGTTAGCAAGGAGCAGTGCCTGCTTTCAAACAGATTGAAGCAATCTTGACATGCAGAACGTTTTATAGTCTATAGAAAATTAATGCATGTGAGAAAAACAGATACTGTAAATATAGTCTGAAGTGTTTTAATACTTATTTTCAAATTCTTGCCCAAATTCTGTAGCTTGTTTCCCCCCACCCTCGCCCCACCATGCCTTTTCAGCTCCTGAATCAGAGGGAGGGGTGTTGGCTTTGTTGTTCTTAATAAACCCACAACCCTGGCTCTGGAATAACCTTGATGTAAAGAACCTTCTCTTTATTTTTAGTTTAACAACAGTGTGCTTTATGTTTTCTGGGTTTTCAGAGACAGAGGTTTTTAGGGTGGGTCAGAAATTTTAAAAATTATTTCATTTATACTTTTTGATAATACTCTGATAAGGCATTTTGGACACAATTCATTTTNTTCTCTTTATTTTTAGTTTAACAACAGTGTGCTTTATGTTTTCTAGGTTTTCAGAGACAGAGGTTTTTAGGGTGGGTCAGAAATTTTAAAAATTATTTCATTTATACTTTTTGATAATACTCTGATAAGGCATTTTGGACACAATTCATTTTGTTGTAATTTTGAGGTTGTACATATGTATTTATCCTTCAGATCACTGTGCTGTCTAAATTCTTGGGCAAATGCATAATGTATTCTCCACTGTAAGGTATTTGAATTTGCTTATACCTTAATACCTTCTCTGTACTAAAATCTTCAGTGTTTAAATACATCCACCAACAATTTCATGGTAAGCAGCAAAACTACCTCAAGGCACTTGGCCATCTGAAAATGATTGAGAACGTCTGAAGAACACAGTGTGAAGGTTAATTGCTCCCTGGCTGCTTGTTAATTTTTAAGATTTTTTATAACCTCATGAAACATTTATTTGAATATAGCTATATATCTATCTATCTATCTCCAAATTAGTGTACCTGGTAAGCTAAATGTCACATTTCATGTGTGTTTCACAAATAAAGCTACTTTGGAAAACAGATGACTTATTAAAGCCATTTGGTAAATAACACTGTTTTCAAATATGTCTACAGGAGGTTTGTTTGTTTTGTGTTTGTTTGTTTGTTTTTTAATCATCACAAGTCCAAGGCCATGTCTCTGATCCCTCTGATCCTGATAATGATGATGATGATGATGATGATAACAACAATAATAGCAAAAATGTTCAGAAATAGCATGTGCCCCATATATATATACATATGTTAAAAGTAATCATGTTTATTGTATAAATATCATATGAGCAAAATAAAATAAAAATTAATTGTAACCCCACTTCCCATCTGTAACCACTACTGACGTATTAGTGAAAAATATTCTTCCTTTTTTCTATGCATAATGTGTACATACATGTACAAAAGTGATTGTATGCCATTTATTGCTTTTTTAACCTATCCCTTCCACTTAGTATTCTGAATATATTTCCAGGTCATTAAATAGCCTTCTATGCCATCATTTTAGTGTCACAAAATATATTCCATTGATTAGTGTATTGAAATGGGGATGCCTTCTAATTTTGTGCAGAGTGAATCTCACTCCAGTGAGCACCTCTGTCACTCTTGGTGTAAGTCATTTTAGGATGTCTTAATGGAAGAAAAGTTCTCAATCCCATGCCCCACCCCCCACAAGACAGATGGATAGGAAGGATTTCCTTTTGAAAAACCTTGATCATTTAAACAGAGACCGTAGCTGAGAAAGACCATTTGAAAATGGTCTACATGCAGCTGTTTTACATATTCCATCATGGTAAAAAAAAAAAAAATGACTTGTTAGTATTCAGTTGAAATCCCTGGACTTCATTTAGCATATGAAATGCGACTTTTAACAATACAAATGTGGCTTTCTGTGTTTCACAAATAAGTACCATATTCATGGTGAGGAAGGAACCAAACTGGGTCAGAATAGTCCCGTGTTGTGTGTCTTGATATTTTCCCGAAGATGCTGTCTTAGGACATCACATGATGGAGACAGAAAGGATGAAGAGCGCAATCTGTTTGAAATCGTGCGGCAGGAAGACTTGCCTTCAAGCCTGAAGAAGCCTGTGGTCGTTTTTCCCTTTCTTTGACCTGGATGGCAGATTTCTTTGATAGTCTCCTTTTTTCCCCCTAGCTAGGGGTTTATAGATGGTAATGGATACCATGTTTAAAATTGACAGAAATCTAGTAATTCTTTGAGCTTCATGTTCCAACTTGTCTTATAGTCTGCTTTATGAATGAGTTATTTTCAGCCCAGCACTGGTGAGCTGAAAGCCTACTTTTCCCCCTGTTAATTGTAACTTTGGCCTTGTGTGTTGGCGTGCCTTTTATATTGTACCCCTGTGTCATTACTCTTTGTGTCTGGTGACATGCTGCCTCCGATCACGAGGGCTTTTGCTACTCTTCTTGCGCCGTTTCACTCCTCACCCCTGCATTTATCTGAAATTATAATGAGTTTTTCTTCTTTGCTTTTTAGTTTAAAAATCTTACTGCTTAGAGCTTGAGAAGCATCTTTCTTGCGCCTCTTTGTATTCTGTACAGTGGACTAGGAACTCTTTCTTTCGATTTCTCCTCTCTTTGATTACCAAGTCTCTTGGGCTACCAGTGGGCCTTGTCTCCCAGTTTCTATTTCCAGTTTGTGATCACTGAATTCTCTATTTGGTAAGGGTCTGCCTGTGTTTTGCATATTTATAATAAGGAAGTATGCTAGTATGAAGCTCCTGGGCAAAGATATAGAGTAATCCAGCTTACTTGGGTGGGCTCCATTACTGCATTCCAAAACCAGACTTTTATGTTCTGCTGATTCAGGTGCAAATAGAAATGAAATATTATTTCTTTGGCATTGTAATTAATGGAGAGATTCATCCTAGTTCTCTGCAGTTATTTTGGGAAGTGTGTGTGTGCTTTTAGACTTGCTTGCTGAACATTTGTTTTTTCAAAAGGATACAGTTTATACTTAGATACTGAGCTGCTTGTAGTTTCATGTTATTTTAGTAGCAATCACTAACACATGTCCCAGTGGTCCTTCTGTAATACGGCTATCCCTTGTTACAATTGTGCTTGTCTGCACATTTTGATCAAAGTATGTAATGCACTGTTCTACAGAGACTGTATAGTATTGATGAAATATGGCATCCAGACAAAGTATTAGCACTTTCAGACCAAAAAAGAGATAAATCATCTTAGATGTGACTTTTATGAAGGATGAAAGTGTATATAGCATGCTATATGCTAAAAATACTGGGACTAGGCATTAAACCTTGAAAACTGTACAGCCAGTTCTACTTATAAAGCAAGGGATATCTGTAGATGGACAGCATAGACATCAAATGCAGAAGCTTTAAGTCTGTCTGTATTTTTCTGTGACACTAATGACTGTGATATATGTCTGAAGGTAGAGTGTTGCCTACCTCGCATGTGATTGTATTGACATGGTTATAACCAACATTATAGTTTGTTCATTGTGGTGCATGTTTATTATCAGACTATATCTAATACTAATTCGTTTTGAAATTAGGCGGACTCTCAGGTCCATGATTATGGAAGATTAATAAATGTAAGCACAAAATGTAATGCGTATAATTAGTTGAATTGTTTAGTTTCTGCTAATCTGTAGCTCTTTATTAAAAAAGCACAGTCTCCTATTGAGTTTAAATTATCTTTATTGTGTGGAGAACTCTCATTCTGACTTCAGCAGTGGAGTAAAGTCATTTTGTGAGGTGTTTATTTATACTGTAATGTAATTGCTGTTTCTTCCTTTTGCACAGATTGTCACACTGAAGGTCAAAATATTTTATTCACTGATGGAGAATATATTAATCAGATAGCTGCTTCTAGAGATGTAAGTATTCTGAGTCATGAAAAGCTGGTATAAAGGGAATCCTTTTTTCATAAATTACTTGATTTTTATTAGGTGAGAAGTAGAGCCTTAAAAGATCCATTCATGTAACAGAATACTCTGGTTTTTTTATTTCTTTTAGGATGGATTTGTTGTCAGAATATTTGCTACAAGCACAGAACCTGTGCTACAGCAAGAATTACAACTTAAACTGGCCAGAAAATGCTTGCATGCCTGTGGTATCTCACTATTTGATTTGGAAAAGGACTTGCATATTATAAGTAAGATGGTCAAAAAAACCTTTCTTCCATATTTTATTTTCAGATTTTTTTTTCTTTTGAAAACTAACATTGTGTTTTCAGCATTGTATTACAGCGTGTGTTAGGTAGCTGTTTTGCTGTCTGTTACTATGAAGCACACTTATGAGTAAACATGTACAAGTAACTAGGAGTAACTTGAAGCCTTTGATTTTTATTTGAGCAAGTTTATCAGGATAGCCATGAAATGATTCCGTGGATTGTCAAAATGGTAATTGGCCTAGCATTTAATTTAAAAATTTTCATTTGGATATAGAAATACAGACATTCGCAGAGTATTTCTGGGATGTAGTATACCTACTCTTGCCATGTCATAGTAGTAAGTAGGATTAGTTTTCCATGAGGGTTTCAGTTTTGGTTTGCCATACTGCTCCCGATTTAGTAGTTCCATGTCTTAACTTGTGGGATTCTTTGGAAGACTCAGCTGTTTTGACTATTATCTTATTAAATTTATTAAATTTCATTAGTGATTTACCTTGCACATTTGTATGGTATTTTGTTTTTCGATAGAAAAATACTGTATTGAACTCATGTTTTCCAAATTTCAAAATCCTGTAAACTTATTAATAGTTTATATAATTGGACAAACTCAAAANTTCTTTGGAAGACTCAGCTGTTTTGACTATTATCTTATTAAATTTATTAAATTTCATTAGTGATTTACCTTGCACATTTGTATGGTATTTTGTTTTTCGATAGAAAAATACTGTATTGAACTCATGTTTTCCAAATTTCAAAATCCTGTAAACTTATTAATAGTTTATATAATTGGACAAACTCAAAAAATGTGCTTATAAATGTTTACTCATAGTTTCACAACTTGAAAGTATGCAGAAGGATCTGTGTGTGTATATGCACACATATGCATTCAAATTCATGGAGTATCTACATGAAACCTTCTGTAGAAAAAACTTGGAACAGGGAATCTAAAATACCTTAATTCAAATATCTGCGTAGTATTGTTCAAACCCAAACACTCCCGTGTTAAGACCTACCTCACCACACTTTATATATTTGCTCATTTGTAGGCCAAACAGTATAATTATGAGGTGTGTGTATATTAGTCACACACACTAGTTGAATACAAAGAGTTGTATTCAACTCTTTGTGACCCCATGGACTGTAACCCACCAGGTTCCTCTGTCCATGGGTTTCTTCAGGCAAGAATACTGGAATGAGTTGCCATTTCCTTCTCCAGGGGATCTTCCCGTCCCAGGGATTGAACCCAGGTCTCCTGATTGCAGGCAGATTCTTTACCATCTGAGCCACCAGGGAAGCCCTAATTATGAGGACCAAATAGGAAAGTCTCATGCATTTTGTAATGCCTGATAGCTAATAGATGCCCAGTAACAATTAGTTCACTCATTAATTGAAGGAATTCAGCTAAAATTGATTTAAACAATTTTTTTAACACTAAGAAAATAATTTGGCACTAATCTGAAACACCTGGGCTTCCCTGGTGGCTCAGTTGATAAAGCATCTGTCTGCAATGCAGGAGACCCAGGTTTGATCCCTGGGTGGGGAAGATCCCCTGGAGAAGGAAATGGCAACCCAATTCAATATGCTTGCCTGGAGAATTCCATGGACAGAGGAGCCTGATGGGCTACTGTCCATGGGGTCACAGAAAGTTGGACATGACTTAGCTGCTAAACCNTGCAATGCAGGAGACCCAGGTTTGATCCCTGGGTGGGGAAGATCCCCTGGAGAAGGAAATGGCAACCCAATTCAATATGCTTGCCTGGAGAATTCCATGGACAGAGGAGCCTGATGGGCTACTGTCCATGGGGTCACAGAAAGTTGGACATGACTTAGCTGCTAAACCACAATCTGAAACAAATGAAGAAGCTTATGGTAACTTTATTCTTGCTTGGAGTAGTGTAGCTACTGTTAATATTTTTTCAAATTGAGCCATATGACATACTGTGTCACCCTTATTTTTGAGTGATAGTAATTGGATTAATTTTTTCGTTACTGAAAGTCATACAAGTTGTGGTTCAAGTTATTCATATTAAAACTATAATAGTATTTATGAAGTCTTACTGTATTGTCAGGCACCGGATTTGATGAGGAGTCAGCAGTTCTTGGTGCAGGACGAGAGTTTGCACTAATGAAAACAGCAAATGGAAAGGTAAATTACTCTTAGGATTAAAAATGAACATTATTTGCTCTAAGAGATAGTTGGTATAATCAATTGATTAGCTTACATAGTTTACATGTATAAACAATCATGTTTTAAAGTTTGATTAAAGATTTTATATATAGTAAAATTTCATGTTGAAATAGTATTAAAAAATTGGGACATTTGAGTATAAAACTTTCTAAACTTTATAAAATGTTCCCTTTATACAAATATTTAATTATGGAGCTCTTTGTGTAATTTTTTTGAGTTGGGGTGAATTCACATTTGTGTTTATTTTGGATAGGATGTCCCTTGGAAATTCTTGTAAATGTGTAGACATTTAGACTACAAGTTGGGGAAAGCAGAAGTATGTACAATTAAGTTGCAGATTGTAGAGGTCTGTTTATAGAGATGGAAGCTTTTTTGTATCTGGTAATGTGAGGATAAAGTAAGATAATTAAAAGAACATGAAAATGAAAATTATGAGACATATACAGTATATTTGTATGTGGAGACATATACAGTATATTTGTATGTGAGGATTTTTTACTGGGAAAAATGAATTGAGAATTTTTATATTTCCTTCTATGGTTGGAGTATATTTATGGCATATATTTATTCATATTCAGGATACTTACAAAAGATGATAAGTATCCTGAATAGATATGAAAAAATTATTGTGAACTGTGTATTTTTGCAGATATATGCCTGTTTCTTTCCTGCTCAGTTCTCAGAAGTTGAATAGTATTAAAGAAGAGTCTGAGTTCTTGTTGTTTTTATTTTCAATAAAGTATGGAAGTTTTTTTCTGTCATGTGAAACCTGGTGCACTACTCCAAGAGGCACTGTAATTCCTGTTTTGTATTTTTATTTATACCCATTAAGATACATTACACTTTTCTGACCCCTAGGACTGTAGCCTGCTAGGCTCCTCTGTCCATGGTATTCTCCAGGCAAGAATACTGGCGTGGGTTGCCATTCCCTTACCCAGGGCCTCTTCCTGACCCAGGGAGAGAACCAACATCTCCTGTGTCTCCTGCGTTGCAAGTGGATTATTTACCACTGAGCCACTAGGGAAGCCCTAAAAAAATAAGAGCTTTTTGAATCCTTGTGGTTTTCATTCTCAGTAAAGTAGGGAAGTTTTTTCTGTTATGTGAAACCTGGTGCACTACTCCAAGAGGCACTGTAATTCCTGTTCTGTATTTTTTTTCTGCACATGTTAAGATATATTACACTGGCAAATACCAGAGTCTCGGAATCAAACAAGGTGGTCCTTCAGCAGGAAAATGGGTTGAGCTGCCAATTACGAAATCCCCAAAGATCGTGCACTTTTCCGTTGGACATGATGGCTCTCATGCCCTTTTAGTCGCAGAAGATGGAAGCATATTCTTCACAGGATCTGCCAGTAAAGGAGAGGATGGAGAGTCGAGTGAGTGGACTGTTCCGTAGAAATGCTGGGGAATTTATTAACAAAGGGTATATCAGTTTCAGCAGCACTAGCCTTCTCAAGTTAATAGATTTTATACCCAGGAGTGCTCAGTCAATGGTGGTGGTGTATTGTTCATTAAAGAACCGTGATTGCTGATTTCATACTAGAGTTCATATTCATGAATTTTTGTAGGCCTTATAGGTTGCATACATGGCTGTTTATCTGTTTTTTTCTGTTGGTGTCATTTTTAAAAACTTACTTAAAGAGTATGTATTTCACGATGAAGTAAACCTTATGTGAATTGTGTATTAGTATCAGTTATGAAATGCTGTTCTTGATGTTATTTCATTATGATGAAATTCCCGAGCAGTGAAAACTTAAACAATTTTTACTTATCTTTCCTATGCTTCTGTTCAGTCTTCCTCAGTGTCCTTTTTCTCTTTTTGTAACTGGTACATAGTACATTGTTGCAGTTGGGGTAGCATCTTAGGAGGGTTAGGTTTGAAGTCAACATCTAATGTAGATATCATGTGTAAATAAAAGTTATCCTGAAAAAATCTTTTAAAACAGCCATGAAGTATATTGCCATATCTCAGAAACTCAGCCCAGCCAGTTTTTCCTTCTAGGATGTGGAGGACATGATTCTTCTTTGCTTGACCACCAGATGACTTAGTTGCTGTATGTATGTATATAGTTCATGTTACAAGAAAAAATACAGTGGTATTTTAATCCTAGAATGTACTCAGCAGAGCAATATGTTTTTATTCAGGAAGGCATACAAGAACTGGGATTGACTGAGGCAACAGAAGATTGATATTTCCCATCTTTTGCTCATTTCAGGGATTTAGTTTTTGAGAGCAGAGGGTGCTTAAATCATCTACATTTAAATCTATTTGCTCTTCCTCCATATGCACATTTCCCTTCCTTTCAGTCTCTGACTAGGAGTAAATACTTACTTAATATGTGTTGAATGAATGAGAAGCTGGTTTTAAATACTTTCCAGGATCTCACAGAGGAATACATGTGAGATAGAGTTTGATAAAAAGGGATTTAAAATAGATACAGATGACAGTGGAATGGTATTGATAATGTAAGTAGATAATCTAGAGACTGGGCTCCCTAGAAGTTTGGTAGAAAATTGCTGTTTCTGTTTGGAAATTTCAGTGTACTACACAGAAGAGGATCTGGTAGCAGGAGCCTGATCAATATTTAACAAGATGAGGCTTTCAGATTGACTCATTTCATTGACATGTTGGGAAGCTCAGGCCTTTGTGAAAACACATAAATCAAGTGTATGATAAATGCAAATGATAGGTTTTTTTCCTTGGGCTTTATATACAAATCATTATTTTTATTTGTAAATAGATGCCTTAAATTGATGCCTTTTTTTTTTAAGCTAAGAGCAGGCGGCAATCAAAACCTTACAAGCCTAAGAAGATAATTAAGATGGAAGGAAAGATTGTGGTATATACAGCCTGCAATAATGGAAGTAGTTCTGTTATTTCTAAAGATGGAGAGCTATACATGTTTGGAAAAGATGCCATTTACTCTGATAGTTCAAGTAAGTTAAACACTATTTCACTTTTATGCACAGAAAGTCCTATACTACACCTTATGTATTGCAAAGATGTATCTCGAAAAGTAATATTTTTAACATGTTTTCTCTACATTTTTCACATTTCTTTCCAAATACAATGTTTTGTTCTTCCTTCTTGTCTTATTGCTGAGAATACTGTCAATAGTTCCCTGCAGAGCTAATCCTAGGAATTGCCTCCTGCAGCTCTACCCTACCTGTTACTTTCTCTGAAAAGGTTTTTCTAGACTTCGTGAGATGCCCATGTGACATGTTCCTGGTGGTACTCTGGGGACATGATTTTCATGTCTTAGCAGATTTATAACTGATGGATTATTTATCTCCCCCTGTTGTTAGGTAGTTAGAGAAAGCCTGAAAGTGAACATGTTAGTCACTCAGTCACGTCTGACTCTTTTTGTGATCCCATGGACTGTGGCCCGCCAGGCTCCTCTCTGTCCATGGAATTCTCCAGGCAAGAATGCTGGAGTGGGTTGCCATGCCCTCCTCTAGGGAATCTTCCTGACCCAGGGATCAAACCCATGTCTCCTGCATTGCAGGTGGATTCTTCATCACTGAACCACCAGGGAAGTCGTTAGAGAAGGGCTGTCTCTCTCTTAATTACTGTTTATCCCCAGTGCAGTGTCTGGCACATTGTAGTCTCAAGAATTACTTAAGTGGCTGACTGATAACTTTGGGTAATGAATATGAGAGAGAAAACTAGCCGAAGAGTTTTACATTTATAAATTGTTACCTCGAAAACTTGTCATACTTGGTTGTTAGATTTTCTTTCTGGCATTTAGAAATGAGTATAATGATTGTAGCAACCCGCCTGGAAGGGTTTTACATGAATCGAATATGTAAAGCCTATACATTTTTTTATAATAAGGAAATCAGGATTAATGAAGTTTCTGATGGTCTCATGCTGAGGAAATGACATGTATTGAACATTTATAACAGCCCATGATCAAGTTGAAAAACTGTGCTTACGTGGTTTATGTGAGTTTAGTGTGGGAATATTTAGTCTCAGGCCTCAGCTGTCAGAGTGAATCAAAATTTGAGAGTGGGCTCGTGTGTACATTTAAAAAATAATATTCAGTAAAATTCAGTTCAGTTCAGTCACTCAGTTGTGTCCAACCCTTTGTGACTCCATGGACTGCAGCACGCCAGG
Organism: Neotragus pygmaeus; assembly: GCA_006410875.1. Classification (NCBI taxonomy): domain Eukaryota; kingdom Metazoa; phylum Chordata; class Mammalia; order Artiodactyla; family Bovidae; genus Neotragus; species Neotragus pygmaeus. The sequence goes on from SJYV01046975.1 coordinate 438,255, forward strand.
CCTCCCTGTCCGTCACCAGCTCCCAGGGCCTACATGAACTCAAGTCTATTGAGTCGGTGATGCCATCCAACCAACTCATCCTTTGTTGTCCCCTTCTTCTACCGCCTTCAATCTTTCCCAGCATCAAGGCCTTTTCAAATTAGTCAGTTCTTCACATCAGGTGGCCAAAGTAAGAGTTTCAGCTTCAGCATCAGTCCTTCCTATGAATATTCAGGACTGATCTCATTTAGGATGGACTGGTTGGATCTCCTTGCAGTCCAAGGGACTCTCAAGAGTCTTCTCCAACACCAAGTTCAAAAGCATCAATTCTTTGGTGCTCAGCTTTCTTTATAGTCCAACTCTCACATGCATTCATGATTACTAGACAAACCAAAGCTTTGACTAGACAGACCTTTGTTGCTATGCTGTCTAGGTTGGTCATAACTTTTCTTCCAGGGAGCAAGCGTCTTTTAATTTCACGGCTGCTTGCTAAAATCCTCTTGGCTAAGGTTGATGGAAATTTCTGCATTTATTCAGCAAATATTTATTGAAAACTAACAATACAGCAGGCATTAGTGGACCAGACAGACATTGCTTTTTGAGGCTCTGAGAGACAGAAGGATGATAAAGAACTTAAATGCTGCTGCTGCTGCTGCTAAGTCGCTTCAGTTGTGTCCGACTCGGTGCGACCCCATAGACGGCAGCCCATCAGGCTCCCCTGTCCCTGGGATTCTCCAGGCAAGAACTCTGGAGCGGGTTGCCATTTCCTTCTCCAGTGCGTGAAAGTGAAGTTGCTTAGTCGTGTCCAACTCTTAGCGACCCCATGGACTGCTGCCTACCAGGCTCCTCTGTCCATGGGATTTTCCATGCAAGAGTACTGAAGTGGGGTGTCATTGCCTTCCCTGAGAACTTAGCTAGTAGAGATCTAATGGTTATGTCTATAGACTCAGATCCTGACATGACCACTTTTTATTTGGCTAACTAGCATAAATTATGTAACTTTTCAGAGCTTTCCTTTTCATTTTTCTTCTACCTGTAAAAGGAAGCTAATGATAATACCTGTTTCATATGGTTCTTACAAAGTAATAGATAATTCTTATGAAATGCCTACAGCAGAGCCTGGCACATGTAAAGGCTCAAGACATGTCAGCTAGTACTATGAATAATAGTAATAAATAATATTTCTGTATATATGCATGTCTTTTTCAAGTATGCTGAAAACTAAAAATGGGAGTTTTTGAGGTATGCTTCATTAAAAGACCTAAGATAGTAAAAGGGAAGGTCACCCTTAGGAAGTGATATCTGAGCTTCATAATATAGAATAGCTTTTCCAAAGTGTAATATGAGAATTGTTTTATTTGTAATTTAAGTAAAATAAATATTTCAGCTTTACAATGTTTTTATTTTAGTATATATTAGAAATACCCCACAATCTTTGAATTTTTACTGTTAATGCTACTGGGTAAGCTTAAATGCTTTGGTCAAATTTAAAATTGATGTAAAAATATCAAGATAATATGGGTGGCACTTGGATATGGCAAGCAGAATGATTGTAGTATGTGAATAAGTGAAATTTAGGAGCTAGCTCTCTGTTGGGTTGTGGAAGAATGCATTGTAGATTATAAAGGATTGAAAAAATAAGTGCTTTGGAAAATCTCACAGGTTTCTATAGAAACAATGTTATTTCAGAATACTCTGATGCGTGTTTTACTGAGAAGGGTCAAAGCAAGTAAAGTACATGGTTCAAAAACTCCTTTGTGCTCAGGTCAGGAAAGTTTGAAATGTAGTAACTCTCCTAAGCATTGTTGGAGGTGCTGCCACTGAAAGCTAGCATTCAGGAGAAGCAGGCCTGAGCTAATGCCAGAGTGAAGGTTTGTCCCAAGTCTGGATGAGAACATTTTAAGATTTTGAAACTTCATTACGTAACTATAAAACTAATTTACAGATACCCTGCCTATCTTTTGGCCACTATTTCCCATTTTGGGGTTATTTTATACTAGAAATGAAAAGTTCTGCATTGCAGTGGTCATTTTACATAACTGATGGTCTACTAGGCTCAGAAAGGCTTTTTAGTTGTTTCTTACCAAATTTGTTTCTTTCCTGTAGGTTTGGTAACAGATTTGAAGGGTCATTTCGTAACTCAGGTAGCTATGGGCAAAGCTCATACGTGTGTCTTAATGAAGAATGGGGAAGTTTGGACTTTTGGTGTGAACAATAAAGGACAGTGTGGACGAGACACCGGTGCCATGAACCAAGGTGGGAAAGGTAGGTGTTTAGTGTGTGAATGTAAAGTTTTGTGTTGTCTTTTCAACAGTTTTCCAGAACATTATGGTAAAGAATCTTAACTCTTTGCAACCAAAGTGGCTTTTGATTTTATACTTATAAATTATGAAAACTACTAAATTTCTTTATTTATTTGACAGTCTGTCACTCACTGGAATAATCAGTATATTTTAGACTTCTGATTTCCAAGCAAATGAGCTTATTTTACTTGTATGGTTTCCTTATTTTTATAACAAATTAATACTTTTTTGATTTGGCATTTTTAGTCACTGAATTATCCCAGAAAAGTGCATTTTTGAAACTCTGTTATTAAGTCCTTTTATAACCCATGTTTCAATTATAACAATTTTTGGCAGCAGTGTATCTGCAAATATTATCTTCCTGTTTAACAGCAGGTGCTACCTGTGATTTAATCAGTTCATGAAAACTGAGAGTTCTTCACAACTAAGAGTATCTGTAAGAATCCTTGACCCTTTACCAAGAGTGAAATTATAGGCGCTGCTTATATAGTGTATCCTTTGCCCCAAGACTCAGGCTGTTGAAGGGGAATGAGAGGCGTTAGTCCTTCGCTGTGCTTATTGTGAACTTCTTGTTTGATTTTTGTGTGTTGGTTACAGTTGTGTCTACCTCATTCTTACTCTCAGTTTTTACTTCTAGCTACTATCGGTGTTGTCCTATAGTCTTCACTACAATTTCTGATTTTCTCTTCCTAATTTTACATGGATGGAAAGTAGGGAATGGAGACATATTATTAGAATTAAGCACTGAGCTGTGTTTAAAGCACAAATGCGTTTGAGGGTTAATTTTGTATAAATTAACAAAAACAAGTTTAATTCATTTGGGACCTTCTTGATGGCAGGCTCATCTGGATTTCAGGAGCCCTCTTATTTTTTTTTCCTTACCTTGTTTATGGCCTTCCCTGGTAACTCAGATGGTAAAAAATCTGCCTGCAACGCGGGAGACCCACGTTCAATCCCTGGGTCAGGAAGATCTTAAATGTGTATTTAAAATACTTTATTTTTTAAAAGAGCAAGTCTGCTAGAGCATATTGATATTAAAGAAAAGGGAAGAACAAAACACAGAAATTAATTATTCCTAAATGGATTTTCCCCCCTTCTTTCTGAACTAGTGAACCATAAATTTGGATAACACCTATTAGGCAAAAAGGAGAGAAGCAGCTTAGTTTTCTATATGTTGTATAAATGTCGATTCAAGTTATATTTTATAAAGAGTTCTGAACTGAACAGAACTGTTTCTTTATTATTCCTAAACTCTTTCATGAAATTTTGGAATATGTTTATACCTATGTCCTGAATTCTTAGAGTAAATTTTATAATAACCAAAATGAAATTGTTATGTTGCTCTTGTTTTTTACTTAATATAAATTAAATCCACTCTGTTAGTAAGTAATATATAAGAAAGCAAACTGGTAAGGTAAGATCAATAATAAATACGGGTTGCAAAGAAATAAAGGATTAAAAAATTTTTTTAAAGACAGGAAATGTATAGAAAATAATATTGCAGTATAAAAATTGTATATCTACTGCATTTTATCATTTTTCAGTAAAAAATATATTTATGGATGAGATTATAGATCAGATTCAGGTGTCCCACATTCCCCTTCTAAGACTTTATACTCCCTGTCTACCCAGTATTAATCATGATCATAACCTTGATTAATATCCTTTCAGTCATATTCCTATATTTTTACTTGTTTTTGCATATTTTATATATTACATGCTCATATACTATGCATAGAAAGATATTTTATAATGCAAATCTATTTATGTTTTTTTTTAATCTCATCATTGTGTTTGAAATATGGCCATACTGGTACATACGGATCTAGATGACTCATGTTAATGGCTGTGTAATAAACCATACCACTGACATATTGCACTTTACCCATTCTCCTGCTGATAGTTTATTTCTAATTTTTCACTATTGTAAATAATTTTAAAGCCTCCTTTGTTCATGTTTCATGGCAAAAATGTGGGAGACTCTGCTCTGTGTAACTTCTGTGTTGTACATTGCAGGTTCAGTGCTAGATTTTTCTTGAGAGAGGTTGTACCACTGTATATTCTTACAAGTAAAGTCTCATTTTCCATATCACTCTAATAATATCCACAGGCTAGTTTTGTTTTTTTTGATGGCTATGACAAGGTTTTTCATTGTAATTTTTTTTATATTGAAGTATAACATACGTGCAGAAAAATTTACATAGAATAAGTACACATCTTGAATTGTCACAGAATGAACACATTCATGTAATCAGCACCAAGATTAGGAAATATTACCAGCACCCCAGGAAGCCCCTCTTCATGTGCCTCTCCAGTTACTATCTACCTCTCTACCTAACACTGTCATTTACTTTTGTATATATTTTGTATACACTATATAAATGGAATCTTATAAGCTCTTTTGTGTGTATTTCTTTTCATTCAAGTTTATGAGATTCTTCCATGTTGTTACCAGCTAGTTATAGAGTGTTCATTCTCACTGTTGTAGAGTATAACATTGTGTAGCTATAGTACAGTTTTAAAATCTTTTCTAGTGTTATGGACATTGAGACAGTTTATAGTTTGAGTTATGTTAGTGTTGCTGTGAACATCCTAGTAAATGTTGGTGAAAATATGAGTCCCCCCCTTTTTTTTAATATTTAACTAGGAGTATAGTTGCTGATGTTCTCTTGTAATTTACATTCCCTTGATATTAATAATGAATTAGATTCTCTTCAAACTTTTCTTATTTGCCTGTCTTTTTCTTCATTGATTTGTAGGAATATTTTGTATATTTATTGTATGCATTGGAAATATCTTTAACCAACCTGTGGCTTATCATCTACATTTTTTTTATGGTTTCATTTGTTGTATTTAATTTTTAAATATTGATGACAAGTTCTTCATTATTTTTCTTTATATATTTTTGCTTTATATAGTCAGATCGGGACCTTTGTCTACCATATGAATTAGAATCAGTGTTTTTACTTGTCACTGTGATTGAGATTGCTTTGAATTTAGAGATTAATTTGAGCATGATGGTTATAGTACTGCTGGGGTGATTAAGGAATATACGTGTAGAGCCGGCAACAAGTAAATGCGCAACGTATTTTAGTTATTGTTGTTAAAAGTATGGCACATGACTTTCTAAGGCTTGCTTTATTCTAACTCTTGACATAGTTATTCAGTCTTGGTTATCTAATTTCTCAACCTGTCCATAGCTTAGAAGTGGCAAAAATTAAAAAAAGAAAAAGATTACATATCCTATGAGTTCATTTTTTGGTTAGACAGACGTGTACCACATCTAAGTGTAAGTGATCAGAGAATAAGGTGGACTAAGAGTAAGAGATAAAGTGAATAAGATATAACCCTGTGTTTGAGGATCTAGGTCTGCTCGGAAAGACAAACATAAAAAATAATTCTTTGATTCCCACACATTTGCTCTTTCATTTTATGGTCTTGTAGCACTTTATGTTCTTCACAATTCTGTCATAGTTGTATATTTAGACTTTTCAGTATGGTTTTTTGATTAATGTCTATTTTTCTTACTAGCTTTCAAGCTTTATAATTGCCACTTATTATCATAGTCCTCCATGTCTAGAGCAGAGAGTTGAAAACTGTAATCTGATGCCTTAACTTCTCCGTGGCCTGTTTCTGTATGGCCCTTCAAACTAAGAATGTATATTACATTTATAAAAGGTTATTTTTTTAAAACTATGAACCATGCCGTGTAGAGCCACCCAAGACAGAGAGGTCATGATAGAGAGTTATGACAAAATGAGGTCCACTGGAGAAGGGAATGGCAAACCACTTCATTATTCTTGCCTTGAGAACCCCATGAACAGAATGAAAAGGCAAAAAAGATACGACACCGAAAGATGAACTTGCCAGGTCACAGGTGCCTAATATGCTACTGGAGAAGAGTGGAGGCATAACTCCAGAAAGAATGAAGAAATGGAACCACAGCAAAAACAATGCCAAGTTGTGGATATGATTGGTGATGGAAGTAAAGTCTGATGCTGTAAAGAACAGTATTGCAGGGGAACCTGGAATGTTAGGTCCACGAATCAAGGTACAGTAGAAGTGGTCAGACAGGAGATAGTAAGAGTGAACATTGACATTTTATTTTAGATCAGTGAACTAAAATGGACTAGAATGGACGAATTTAATTCAGATGACCATTATATCTGCTATTGTGGGCAAGAATCCCTTAGAAGAAGTGGAGTAGCCCTTGTAGTCAACAGAAGAGTCTGAAATGCGGTACTTGGGTGCAGTCTCAAAAACAACAGAATGATTTCTGTTCATTTCCAAGGCAAAGCATTCAGTATCACAGTAATCCAAGTCTATGCCCCAAACAGTAATGCCGAAGAAGCTGAAATTGAACGGTTCTATGAAGACCTACAGACCTTCTAGAAATAACAGCAAAAAAAGATGTCCTTTTCACTATAGTGGACTGGAATGCGAAAGTAAGTAACAGGCAAGTTTGACCTTGGAGTACAAAATGAAGCAGGGAAAAGGCTCACAGTTTTGCCAAGAGAAAGCACTGGTCATAGCAAACACCCTCTTCCAACAGCACAAGAGAAGACTCTACACATGGACATCACCAGATGGTCAATGCCAAAATCAGATTGATTATATTCTTTGCAGTCGAAGATGGAGAAGCTCTATATAGTCAGCAAAACAAAATCAGGAACTGTCTGTGACTCAGATCATGAACTCCTTGCAAAATTCAAACTTAAACTGAAGAAAGTAGGGAAAACCACTGGACCATTCAGGTATAACCTAAATCAAATCCCTTATGATTATACAGTGAAAGTGACAAATAGATTCAAGGGATTAAATCTGTTAGACAGAGTGCCTGATGAACTATGGATGGAGGTTCTTGACATTGTATAGAAGGTAGTGATCAAACCCATCCCCGAGAAAAAGAAATGCGAAAAGGCAAAATGGTTGTCTGAGGAGGGCTTACAAATAGTGGAGAAAAGAAGAGAAGGAAAAGNAATCTGTTAGACAGAGTGCCTGATGAACTATGGATGGAGGTTCTTGACATTGTATAGAAGGTAGTGATCAAACCCATCCCCGAGAAAAAGAAATGCGAAAAGGCAAAATGGTTGTCTGAGGAGGGCTTACAAATAGTGGAGAAAAGAAGAGAAGGAAAAGGAAAAGGAAAAAGGAAAATATACCCATCTGAATGCAGAGTTCCAAAGAGTAGCAAGGAGAGATAAGAAAGCTTTCCTCAGTGATCAATGCAAAGAAATAGAGGAAAACAACAGAATGGGAAATACTAGAGATCTCTTCAAGAAAATTAGAGATACCAAGGGAGCATTTCATGCGAAGATGGGCTCAATAAAGGACAGAAATGGTATGGACCTAATAGAAGC
>SJYV01046975.1:446010-472848 GCA_006410875.1 Neotragus pygmaeus
TATTGCAGGGGAACCTGGAATGTTAGGTCCACGAATCAAGGTACAGTAGAAGTGGTCAGACAGGAGATAGTAAGAGTGAACATTGACATTTTATTTTAGATCAGTGAACTAAAATGGACTAGAATGGACGAATTTAATTCAGATGACCATTATATCTGCTATTGTGGGCAAGAATCCCTTAGAAGAAGTGGAGTAGCCCTTGTAGTCAACAGAAGAGTCTGAAATGCGGTACTTGGGTGCAGTCTCAAAAACAACAGAATGATTTCTGTTCATTTCCAAGGCAAAGCATTCAGTATCACAGTAATCCAAGTCTATGCCCCAAACAGTAATGCCGAAGAAGCTGAAATTGAACGGTTCTATGAAGACCTACAGACCTTCTAGAAATAACAGCAAAAAAAGATGTCCTTTTCACTATAGTGGACTGGAATGCGAAAGTAAGTAACAGGCAAGTTTGACCTTGGAGTACAAAATGAAGCAGGGAAAAGGCTGACAGTTTTGCCAAGAGAAAGCACTGGTCATAGCAAACACCCTCTTCCAACAGCACAAGAGAAGACTCTACACATGGACATCACCAGATGGTCAATGCCAAAATCAGATTGATTATATTCTTTGCAGTCGAAGATGGAGAAGCTCTATATAGTCAGCAAAACAAAATCAGGAACTGTCTGTGACTCAGATCATGAACTCCTTGCAAAATTCAAACTTAAACTGAAGAAAGTAGGGAAAACCACTGGACCATTCAGGTATAACCTAAATCAAATCCCTTATGATTATACAGTGAAAGTGACAAATAGATTCAAGGGATTAAATCTGTTAGACAGAGTGCCTGATGAACTATGGATGGAGGTTCTTGACATTGTATAGAAGGTAGTGATCAAACCCATCCCCGAGAAAAAGAAATGCGAAAAGGCAAAATGGTTGTCTGAGGAGGGCTTACAAATAGTGGAGAAAAGAAGAGAAGGAAAAGGAAAAGGAAAAAGGAAAATATACCCATCTGAATGCAGAGTTCCAAAGAGTAGCAAGGAGAGATAAGAAAGCTTTCCTCAGTGATCAATGCAAAGAAATAGAGGAAAACAACAGAATGGGAAATACTAGAGATCTCTTCAAGAAAATTAGAGATACCAAGGGAGCATTTCATGCGAAGATGGGCTCAATAAAGGACAGAAATGGTATGGACCTAATAGAAGCGGAAGATATTAAGAAGAGGTGGCAAGAATACACAGAGGAACTATACAAAAAAAATCTTCATGACCCAGACAACTACAATGGTGTGGTCACCCGCCTAAAGCCAGACGTTGTGGAATGCGAAGTCAAGGGGACCTTAGAAAACATCACTATGAACAAAGCTAGTGGAGGTGATGGATTTCCAGGTGAGCTACTTCAAATCCTAAAAGATGATGCTGTGAAAGTGCTGCATTCAATATGCCAGCAAATTTGGAAAACTCAGCAGTGGCCACAGGACTAGAAAAGGTCGGTTTTCATTCCAATCCCAAAGAAAGGCAGTGCCAAAGAACGTTCAAACTACCACACAAAGGCACTCATCTCACATGCTAGTAAAGTAATGCTCAAAATTCTCCAAGCCAGTCTTCAACTGTATGTGAACCAAAAACTTCAAGAGATTCAAGCTGAATTTAGAAAAGGCAGAGGAACCAGAGGTCAAATTGCCAACTTCCACTGGATCATAGAAAAAGCAAGAAAATTTCAGAAAAACATCTACTTCTGCTTTATTGACTATGCCAAAGTCTTTGACTGGGTGGATCACAACAAACTGTGGAAAATTCTGAAAGAGATGTGAATATGAGACCATCTTACCTGCCTCCTGAGAAATCTGTATGCAGGTCAAGAAGCAACAGTTAGAACTGGACATGGAACGACANTATTGACTATGCCAAAGTCTTTGACTGGGTGGATCACAACAAACTGTGGAAAATTCTGAAAGAGATGTGAATATGAGACCATCTTACCTGCCTCCTGAGAAATCTGTATGCAGGTCAAGAAGCAACAGTTAGAACTGGACATGGAACGACAGACTCTTTCCAAATTGGAAAGGGGTATGTCACCCTGCTTATTTAACTTATATGCAGAGTATACTGGGAAGGATGACTCACAAGCTGGGATCAAGATTGCTGGGAGAAATATCAGTAACCTCAAATATGCAAATGACACCACCCTTATGGCAGAAAATGAAGAGGAATTAAAGAGCATCTTGATGAAGGTGAAAAGAGGAGAAAAAGTTGGCTTAAAGCTCAATGTTCAAAAAACTAAGATCATGACATCCGGTACCATCACTTCATGGCAAATAGATGGGGGGAACAATGGAAATAGTGGGCTCCAAAATCACTGCAGATAGTGACTGCATTCATGACATTAAAAGATGCTTGCTCCTTGGAAGAAAAGCTATGACGAACCTAGACAGCATACTAAAAAGTAGAGACATTACTTTGCTGACAAAGGTCCGTCTAGTCAAGGCTGTTTTTCCAGTGGTCATGTATGGATGTGAGAGTTGGACTATAAGGAAAGTTGAGTGCCGAAGAATTGATGCTTTTGAACTTGGTGTTGGAGAAGACTCTTTGAGAGTCCGTTGGACAGCAAGGAGATCCAACCAGTTCATCCTAAAGGAAATCAGTCCTGATTGTACATTGGAAGGACTCATGTTGAAGCTGAAACTCCAGTACATTGCCTACCTGATGCAAAGAACTGACTCATTTGAAAAGACCATGATGCTGGGAAAGATTGAAGGCAGGAAGAGAAGGGGATGAAAGAAGATGGGATGGTTGGATGGCATCACTGTCTTGATGGACATGAGTTTGAGTAAGCTCCAGAAGTTGGTGATGGACTTGAAGACTGATGTGCTACAGTCCGTTGGGTCGTAAAAGTTGAAAAAGAGTTAAAAAAGACTGAGTGACTTAACTGATTTTTGTAGAAGAGTGACATAGACTAATGTAGCCCCCAAAGCCTAAATTATTTACAACCTAGCTCTTTACAAAAAGTTAGTTGATAGTCAATTCTGCCATAAAGTAATGTCTGGGACATAGTTGGTGTTTAATTAAAAAAATATTTGAATGAATTCTAACACAAGTAAGCCTTAAGTGAGATATTTATAGGCTTTGAAGAGATAATGACTTACCCGGAAAAAATTGCAAGTGTTTTCATAGGAAATGACCTTGGTTTTGAAGGAGTTTTTGAAGGAGTTTCTCTCCAGATGAGAGAGGAAGAGGCATCTGATAAAGCAAAGATGAGCAAAGGCCCTGAACCTGCGAAAGGGCACAAGATGTTCAGAAAGCACAGGGAATTTGAATTCAGGGGGAATGTAATTTGTATAGAGGGAATGAGCTTGGAAGCTGGGAGCAGTTTTGTGACTGACTATATCTTGCTAAGCAGTTTTGTTCCTTTGAAGACCTCGGAAAGGCATTAGAAGTTTGTAGTTTGTGAAGTCATAGGGTCAAATATATATTCTAAGAAGCCGATTTCTAGCAATGAGGAGATATTGATTGACTCTAGCAATGAGTGAAGGAGGTCTTGGCTTAGAATGTGGTTAGGACACTTTGGTCTGTTGAATGAAAGTATTGGTGGTGAGGATGGACAGGAGGGACTAAAATCAGAAAAAAATTAGAATTAACTAATGACAGATAATTACAGTTAAGAAATACTCCTGCCATCACTGCCTCTTTTTGCAGAAAGGAAATGAAGAGAGCATTTGTTGATGGTTCCTAAATTAAATGTTATTTTTGTTGCTGTTATATTTTAGCATACCTTTGTATATTCACTTGGATTAGTTTGTGTTATGTATTTTTTTTAATGGGGAAGTAAAAGTACCAGTTTTTTAGACATGGGAATAATCTAGATGAAAATGATAGACTGATCTTTTAAATAGGGTTTGGAGTTGAAAATATGGCCACCGCAATGGATGAGGACCTGGAAGAGGAGCTGGATGAGAAGGACGAGAAGTCCATGATGTGCCCTCCCGGCATGCACAAGTGGAAGCTGGAGCAGTGTATGGTGTGCACCGTGTGCGGAGACTGCACGGGCTACGGGGCCAGCTGCGTCAGCAGCGGGCGTCCAGACAGAGTCCCTGGAGGGTAAGAGAGTGTGCAGTACTCGAGAGAGAAAGTAATGGTGGAAAATATGCCAAACCCTTTCTCACAGTTACGCTTGAGTGTATTCTATTGTGTTGTTTCTTACAAAGCATTTTGGCATACACCTATAATTCTTATATTTATTTTCTATTGTAATAATTTCTAAGTCATTCTTATTTAAGGTGCTTCTCTTTCATTTAATTTGTTTAAACCTTTATTATTTACCCCCCCCAAGTCCTCAGTTCATTTTATTACCTAATTTTTTATTTCACAAAAAAATGTATAGAGATTTTTTTACATATTGATGAATCTGTTTCTATGGAGTGTATCCCCAGGACTATTATTGCTTGTTTAAAAAGTATTGGGTTTTGTTTTGTTTTTGATGGTGGTTTTTGTTTTGTTTTAACATTTATTTATTTTAATTGGAAGCTAATTACAAGATTGTGGTGGTTTTGGCCATACATTGGCATGAATCAGCCATGGGTGTACATGTGACCCACCAAACTGAAGCCCCCTCCCACCTTCCTCCCCACCCCATCCCTCTGGGTTGTACCAGAGCACCAGCTTTGAGTGCCTGCTTCATGCATCGAACTTGCGCTGGTCATCTGTTTTACACATGAAAATATACGTTTCAGTGCTATTCTCTCATTTGGTCCCAACCGTTGCCTTCTCTCACATAGTCCAAAAGTCTGTTCTTTACATCTGTGTCTCTTTTGCTGTCTTGCATATAGGGTTGTTGTTACCATCTTTCTAAATTCCATATATATGTGTTAATATCCTGTATTGGTGTTTCTCTTTCTGACTTACTTCACTCTGTATAATAGGCTCCAGTTTCATCCACCTCATTNTCCATTTAGTGCTAAAGCTTCTGGTGCCTCACTAACTATGAAAACTTCTAAAAGATTGTTAATAGAAGCTTTGAAGACAGTAGAATCCATTTGTATTTTCTGTAGAAATATATTCATTGTGCCTATTAGGTGTTTTTAGTATATCGATTCATACCTTTTAATTATTCATCTATTCATACCTTTTCTTTAAAATTGACAAATTCTGGTCTTCTGAAGGGGTGATTGCATTGCAGACTCATTTAAGCTAATCTTAAAAATGCGGAAAAGATGTTATGGAGTTTTAAAGAAAGAGAAGGACTCCTGCTAATAATTAATTTATTTGTTTTTAGGATCTGTGGTTGTGGTTCTGGAGAATCTGGCTGTGCTGTATGTGGATGTTGCAAGGCTTGTGCCAGAGAATTGGATGGTCAAGAGGCAAGACAAAGAGGAATTCTTGACGCAGTGAAAGAGATGATACCTTTAGATCTTCTGTTAGGTAGTAATTCTGATAGTTTAAACGATTCCTTGTAGACATGTTAAAAAACTAAGGTAACAGTTAATTATGCAGTGCTGCTTGTTTGGTAACTGACAATTTGTCTTTGATTAAAGGATGAGTTGCTTTTTTCCTAAAATTCTCGCAGTAAAAATCATTTGTGTTTTAGACAATGTTTTTGTTAGCTTATTCCCTTGAATTTCATTTAGTTCTGTCGTATCTATTATAAAACTAATTGATTGATTGTCATCATCCAGCTGTCCCAGTGCCTGGGGTTAACATTGAAGAACACCTTCAGTTACGCCAAGAAGAAAAACGGCAACGTGTAATCAGGAGACACAGATTAGATGAAGGAAGAGGTAAGACGTAGCTGCAGAGAAAATATGTGTGAAATCCATTTTCTTACACTGAGACCACTTAGAAGTTTATAAAATAGGCTTATTTGGTACGCAATTAAAATTAGTAACATTCTAGTAACTTATGAAAGTAATGTGAAAATATTTGGGGTATTTACATGTATTTGTTGTGCTAATACATACATTTATTTGTGCTAATACATACATTTATTTCATTAGTGTGTCTATCGCTTAAGTCAGCCATGTTAAGAATTGTGCCGTATGACAAGCATCAAAAACTATTATCAATGGCAACCTTCAGAAAAAAAAAAAATTATAGGCACTCTCCTTCACCCATATTTAGACATCTCTACTTAACTATGAGTGCCAAATTAGTATTTTAAGTTTTGCTTTCTTACTCATTAACAGTCATTATCATTTGGACATGGTTTTACCACTCTTCATTCCAGTTTAGTGCATAAGTATGCTTTTATGTAACTTTCTGGAAAAAAGCTTATTCTGGTTATGTACAAGAAGGGTAAGTTAGATGGTCTGCAGGTTTTAATTGCAAAGAGAGATATATTATTTATTTTTTCCCTATTGTTCTCTACCATTTCTCAGCCTGAAAAATACATTTAACAGTGATTATAAATATTTTATTATATATCCAACAAGCAGAGGTAAATATAAGTATTACTAAAGTTATTGTTGTCCAATAGATTTTTTTCTTTGCAGAATTAAGACATATTGTTACAAAGATGTGTGATTTTATTTCTCTGCTAGGTAAAATCTTAATTAGAAATATTTAGTGATATTGTATATTTTAATATTTATTAGAATGGCATGATATTTGATACAGGAAATAAAACCTTTTACTCATTGAACCATCATTACAGACTTTTTAAGCATTCCATTTTTATAATATAAAAGGGAGTAAGTATAAAATGTGTAGTACACATAGTAAATTCTTTTTAATAAAAACTCAGGTCATAAAACATCTGCTTAGAACTTGAAAATTGTTCTTTATAGTATCTAATAAGCAATGTTGAGGAATTGATACAGTGAATATTTGCTGTTAGTTTGGCTTTGTTTACATAAAGTCATTGCCTTTAACTGATATTTTAATGAGACTAATGTAAATATGTACTGTTATTTACATTATATAAATGTATGGGAAAATTGCATGTTAAATGTTTTGTAGAGAATGTGGTAAAATTTAAGTTCCGATGCATAGTAATTAAGTAATAATTCCTTTTATATTGATGATGTGATTTACTCAAGGTTAAGTATCGGTGATGCATTTACTACCTGTTTTTTCTTTTTTTTTTTGGAAATGTTAGCTTCAATCATAAAAAATCACCTACAAAACCCCCACTTCCTATGTTTCAACCTAAGTATAGCAAATCCTTATGATGGCATTTAATTATTTGCCTAATGTGTATCTTAGTAAAATTTTACCTTCCTCTGTCAAAAGATATTCTCTTGGTACAGTATATTTTTATATATCAGAAGCAATAAAAGAATATTGATTATGCACTAGTTATTCAACAAAACTTTGTGATTGCGGAATATTCTTTTGCATATATTTTAAGATGTATCACAGACCTTTAAAACATATACTCTTTCAAGTTTAAAAAAACTCCTTTGTTAAATATTTATGGAAATTAGATTATTGTATTTGTGCTTTAACAAGCTTTCCAGGTGATTCTGAGGGTGCCGGAGTATGAGAACTGCTGCTCTAGGGCGGTAATGTTCAAAATTTGTTCCATGGACCTTCACTCTCAGAATCAACTTGGGCCTCCTGCTTTCTGCCTGCCTGAGGGTCTTCAATACAGATTTGAGTCACATGCTCAGCATTCTAGGATTCCTGTTTGGTACATTGCTAGTGACGATTGTTAGTCTTGTTTTGTCCTCATGAGGAACAGGAACGTCAAATAAATTTTTAGTGCCCCGACTGCCACACGTAGAGTTGTCATCAGCTCGCATCATTGCCCCCGCCTCGCACCTTGGCTTCTACTTGATGCTTTTTAGCCAACTAAGCGCAGTCTGTTGGTAATTAGGCTTGTTAGTAGTTGGTTTTGCTGCTGCTAAGTTGCTTCAGTCGTGTCCGACTCTGTGCGACCCCATAGATGGCAGCCCACCAGGCTCCCCCATCCCTGGGATTCTCCAGGCAAGAACACTGGAGTGGGTTGCCATTTCCTTCTCCAGTGCATGAAAGTGAAAAGTGAAAGTGAAGTCGCTCAGTTGTGTCCAACTCTTAGCAACCCCATGGACTGCAGCCCGCCAGGCTCTGCCATCCATGGGATTTTCCAGGCAAGAGTGCTGGAGTGGGGTGCCATTGCCTTCTCCAGTAGCTGGCTTTACCTATGTTTAAATTTCAGGCTTTTGGGATTAGATTAAGTTGAATTATTTCACTTGATTTATCTATCTCATCCTGTTTATCAAGTTTTTGTTAGCTGTTTTGAAGTTGATCAAAATTTTTGGACCTAGCTCTAGTATTAAAACCTTACTTATTAACCTCAGGCCTGTTGATGTGTTTTAGCTGCTGTTTATGACACAAACTCTTCTGTTGCTATTGAAACCCCCAAAAGCAGTGTGGTCACTACTTTTTGATAAAGTTGGAACTTTGTCTTTAATCGTTTTTATGCTATTATTCTTCCAGGTAATTCTTTTCTTATATATGTATTCTTAGGTACTGATAGTATTCATTTACAGATTTTATAATCTGTAAATTTTGAGTTTGTGTTTTAGATGAGGAAGAGTTGATTGATATATAAGTCTCTGAGACTGGGTTAACAAGTGGAGTGCTTGTTCAGTTTCATTTTTAGTAGAACTCTTATGTCATCAGGTCTCGGTATATAAGTGCTCTTGTCTTTATATTCCTTCTCAGCACTCTGTTGTAAGGAAAGCTATGCTCAAACAATGCTGTCTACCTTTCCTTCTTTCTTCCCCCCCGCCAAATGTCAAATCAGAGTTTCATAATTGTGAACTGTTGATAAATGTGTTATGTCCTTTGCCTGGGACAGTCCTATTTTATGCCTCCTGTTTGCCTGGGACAGTCCTGTTTTATGCATGTGGTCTGGACATATTACTTACAGTGCCCTCTTTTGCTCTCAGTAGAGAGTCTCATTTGAGTAATACGTTTTATAATTAGCCTGGCTATATTGCATGGTTGTTGAGAGTATAGGTTCTGAAGTTAGACTTTGGTTCATATCCTGGCTTCTTAACTTTTACTTGGAGTACAACCACTCTGAATCTCAATTTCCTTACCTTTAAAATGAGGGTTGCAACTGTACTCACTTAAGTAAAGATGAGGATTAAGTGATATGCATGAAAATACCAGACATATATACTCAGCCCTAGGTAAACATTTGATGGTGGTGATGATGAGAATGCTAGTGATGGTGTTGGGCTATTTAATAAACCTCTGTTCTCTTTGGATTTGATTCTTTTCCTGTTCTGGCTTCTACTTGGTTGCTTTCCTTGCAACCTTGGGATGCACATCACAAAAATTTTGATTATTAGTAGCAAAACCCACTGCATCTTCTATAAAATAAAGTGATTCCATTTTGATAAGGAAAAAATTCAGTTTTCCATACTTACAAATTAGAGTGTAAAAATAAATATGTTATAGTCTCTCCAGTTTCAAGGGGATTGAGAAGTTATTGCTATTGACTTCTAAGCCTCAAAAGCCAATTTTTTCTTGATCTGACCTATTGAATCCAGTATCAGCTGATCTAGTACTATACACATTAAAGTCCCTTTTTTAAATAAAAATATTATATGACACACCTAGAAAACATGACTAAGAAAAAAATATAAATGTAAATTTTAATGGAAAGATAACTGCTTTAGAATTTTGGTATACTTCTTGAAGTTTTTCTATTTATAGATTTTTTGTTTAGATATATTATATAATTTCTTATTGTGATATATATTGGTGTGCTGTTTTTTCCCTTAATGATTGCAACATAAATTTTTCTGTGCCTTATTGCAATACCATATTAAAGTATTATAGGAATTTAGGTTAAAGGTTTTCTAAAAACATATCCTTTAATTAAATTATTACTTTATTTCTTGGTCATCTTCTAGTCAGGTTTTATACATTTCCAGTTATAATCACTGACTGAATTTTATTTTATATATTTGCTTAATGTTATGGTATACACATTTAAAATTTTTCTAGCAGTTTTTTTCCCTTGCCTTCCCATTCTCTTTTACGAAGCAAATGAGGTTTGGCCTACTAGGTATATTTTGGTATCCTACTCCACAGAAAGAGAGTCATATGCAGATATCAACACTTATGTAAAAGTTTAGGCAGTTTATTTACAGAAGTGATACTGTATTAAATATACAGTTGTTTGCAGCATCTTTTCCCCACTTTACAATACAGCATGAACATGTACTATATCAGTGAGTATGGACCTGCCACATTCTGTTTAATAGCTGCATAACGTTTCGTAATCTGTCTATACCACAGATTATTCAACTAATATTTTATTGGTGGTCATTAAGATTATTTTCAGCTTTTTGTAGATTTTGCTGTAATAAATATTCCTTAACTTATAGCCATATATAGTAGAATTTTTATTTATATTGTAGAGCTTCCCAGAGATAGAATATGTGGGCCAGAGAGTGTGCCTGTTTTAAATTTTAAAATGTATTTCAAATTATTTTTTAAGTGTTATAGGAATTTATCTTCTCAAGACTAATATATGAGTAGTGTTTTCCTCTAGCACCACCTGCCTTATATTATTTTTAATTTTTGGAAAATGTTGATGATTGACGTTTTGTCATTGCTAATTTAAATAGCACAGAAGCACTTTTTTTCTTCATAAATTTTGTTTTAATGGCTTACTATTTTTCCTCTGAGAGAAGATACCATAGTTTTTTATTAACTCTTCTTTTTGGATTGTTTTAAATGTTTTGTTATAATTACAAGCTATTAACATTTTTGAGCTGAAATGTTAAAAAAAAAATTTCAGTTTTCCTTAGGACAGATTTCTGGATATATAATTACTGGCCCAAAAGATAATAATAATCTTAGGTTCTTGAAATGTATAATCTGTAACTTTCTGAAGGGAACTCCTTACTTCCCTACCCTCAAGATTTGCTGGCTGCCCCTCCAGTATGCTCAGTTTTCTCTTAGCACACTGGAATAATTTCTTCTTGAGTTTTGTGTAAACCCTTTCTCAGTCATTAGACTGTCAGCTTCCTGAGTCAGAGATGGTGTCATCATATTTGTGCAAGTGTTCCTAGGACCTGTACCTGAATTTGGTTAATTTAATATGTCTTTGTCAACTAATTGAAAACATTTCGTGGACTTCTCATCACTCTCTGCAGTGAGGCTTAATAGTCAAAAGACATTAATTACTTCTTTTGTATATTCGTCTTTTGTATATTCGTCTCCAGACTCATTTCCTACTACTCTCTCTGCCTGATAACCTTATACGCCATCCATTTCAGCTGTTTTTTTTTTAATGACCATATAGTAACGTTGTCTATGTCTTCCTGCTTTTATAAATCCTATTCCTTTTACCTGGAATGCCCTCTCTTCTTTTCTTTCTCTCTTGGCAAACCTTTTCTCAGTCTTTGAAACTTTTTTAGTTCACCCAAGTTGATTTGATTACTTTTCATCCTTCAAGATATAGTGTTTACAGATTTCCTTTATAACATTTATCAGAACATATTGCAGTTCTTTGTTTTCATTCTGTCTTCTCTGGTGGACTGAATTTGAATAAATCTGTGTCTTTGTCATTATATCTGTGATACCCAGCATCTATGACATTGAAGATAATAAAAAATGTTTGGTGAATAAATGAGTGACTTAATTATGTAAGAAAAATTATTTTAGTCCACGGGATACAGAGTATTTTAGAACCTGGTAACCTGATAGTATAAATGGTAACTTAAGTTGAGTTTGAATGATGTACTTTCTATATGTGATTGCTTGTAGGCCTTCTGTGTTTATGTACAGAAAGGTCTCTAAAAAGTTTGAATTTATGAGAAGCTAAAGAACCATGAATATTATGGGTATAATGCTTTTCTGAAAGAAATAATATCTCAGGCAGACCATAGGAATTATAAAATGGTAATACAGCTTAATATTATTGTTATTTTAATATTTGGAATTTTGCGTAGTTAGAAAGTGTCATATATTTTTTAGAGTGATTTATAGTATCTGTTTTAGTAAATCAATTGGAAAATAGGGCATATGGGTAAGAATGTGTTTGTATTTGAAATGTTCCTCATTTTGTTACATTTTAAAGTTGAAGCTTAGTTTATATAATATTAGTTTGAAAATGATTGATACTGTGTTACTAGAAAATAGTATTTAACTCTTCTATTAACATTAAATTAGCATTTTTCTATCTGTAGTAATCATAAGATATATTATTCTTGGTGTTTCATAGAATTGATGCTGCTTATGTTTTTTCCTGTATCTAGAGACATAATTTAAAAATATTTTTTCTACCCATTTTTAATGTTTAATGCAGGATCTTTTGGTGTTTAATACGATATTTTTCAAAGTTTATTACAGAGCAATAGTTTAACTTTGTCCCATTGTTAGAAATACTAGTTATAGCTAAAGATCTATAGAAAATAATAATGAAATTTAAGTTAAAATGTTCAGTATGTGTATACCTGTCTCTTATACACATCTTGTGTTTATGTACAGAAAGGTCTCTAAAAAGTTTGAATTTATGAGAAGCTAAAGAACCATGAATATTATGGGTATAATGCTTTTCTGAAAGAAATAATATCTCAGGCAGACCATAGGAATTATAAAATGGTAATACAGCTTAATATTATTGTTATTTTAATATTTGGAATTTTGTGTAGTTAGAAAGTATCATATATTTTTTAGAGTGATTTATAGTATCTGTTTTAGTAAATCAATTGGAAAATAGGGCATATGGGTAAGAATGTGTTTGTATTTGAAATGTTCCTCATTTTGTTACATTTTAAAGTTGAAGCTTAGTTTATATAATATTAGTTTGAAAATGATTGATACTGTGTTACTAGAAAATAGTATTTAACTCTTCTATTAACATTAAATTAGCATTTTTCTATCTGTAGTAATCATAAGATATATTATTCTTGGTGTTTCATAGAATTGATGCTGCTTATGTTTTTTCCTGTATCTAGAGACATAATTTAAAAATATTTTTTCTACCCATTTTTAATGTTTAATGCAGGATCTTTTGGTGTTTAATACGATATTTTTCAAAGTTTATTACAGAGCAATAGTTTAACTTTGTCCCATTGTTAGAAATACTAGTTATAGCTAAAGATCTATAGAAAATAATAATGAAATTTAAGTTAAAATGTTCAGTATGTGTATACCTGTCTCTTATACACATCTTGTGTTTATGTACAGAAAGGTCTCTAAAAAGTTTGAATTTATGAGAAGCTAAAGAACCATGAATATTATGGGTATAATGCTTTTCTGAAAGAAATAATATCTCAGGCAGACCATAGGAATTATAAAATGGTAATACAGCTTAATATTATTGTTATTTTAATATTTGGAATTTTGCGTAGTTAGAAAGTGTCATATATTTTTTAGAGTGATTTATAGTATCTGTTTTAGTAAATCAATTGGAAAATAGGGCATATGGGTAAGAATGTGTTTGTATTTGAAATGTTCCTCATTTTGTTACATTTTAAAGTTGAAGCTTAGTTTATATAATATTAGTTTGAAAATGATTGATACTGTGTTACTAGAAAATAGTATTTAACTCTTCTATTAACATTAAATTAGCATTTTTCTATCTGTAGTAATCATAAGATATATTATTCTTGGTGTTTCATAGAATTGATGCTGCTTATGTTTTTTCCTGTATCTAGAGACATAATTTAAAAATATTTTTTCTACCCATTTTTAATGTTTAATGCAGGATCTTTTGGTGTTTAATACGATATTTTTCAAAGTTTATTACAGAGCAATAGTTTAACTTTGTCCCATTGTTAGAAATACTAGTTATAGCTAAAGATCTATAGAAAATAACAATGAAATTTAAGTTAAAATGTTCAGTATGTGTATACTGTCAATTTCCTTTTCAAATACTGGTAACTCCTTAACTGTCAAATTTACTATTTTGAAATTTGTAAGCGATTTTGATATTGCTAAAACTCAAGGAAACTATAGTTCTGTTGTATAAGAAAAGAAATAAAACTTTAAGGTATAAAGTTTTATTTTCAAACTAAACAGTAATGGGGAAAACAGTTTTTGAATTTTATTGAAATTAATTTGGCTATAAATTTTTTCTTATATAAGTAGGAATGACTAATCTTTGTCANTGTTGTATAAGAAAAGAAATAAAACTTTAAGGTATAAAGTTTTATTTTCAAACTAAACAGTAATGGGGAAAACAGTTTTTGAATTTTATTGAAATTAATTTGGCTATAAATTTTTTCTTATATAAGTAGGAATGACTAATCTTTGTCAGTACATATTTATGTATAGTGTTATGTACATAGAGGGGCTTCAGAAAGAAATCATTTTATGAGAGAATGGTTAATGTTTCAAAAATGTAACTGGGTTTAGATTCCCTTCTTTATCATCAGCGTGAAATTGAGCTTATCCTTGTGTCTGATTTTGTGTATGTGGTTACATAAATCATACATAAAGTTAGATTTATCTTTTTAGAAAATAAATACAGCTTACAAAATACTGTTTATAAAGCAGTAATTTTACATATATATATATGTTTGTGTGTATGTATGTATACGTATATATATGTCATATGTGTATATATATAAATATGTGTATCTCACATCATAAGAATTTTTGTTTTGTTTTTGACAACCTGTTTTCTTTGACAAAATGTAGTTAAATTAATAATCTTTTGGTTTTATATCAAGATTAATATGGATATTAAATCTTAAAGACCTTGTTAAACTTCAATCATTAATTTAAGACTGAGTTGGGTTTTGATATTTTAAAAGGAAATATATTTATTTTTAAGGAGTATATGGTTTACTAAGTGTAAATATATGTGATGTTAAAAGATTTATAGGAAAATTTGATTTATTCTGTTTGAACTTTCTGATTATCTATTTGAGACTATTAGTAACTACCTAGTAATATTATAAGTATAAAAGATTAGCATTTATACTTTATTAACTATATTTAAGATACTAAAGCTTATGTGTGGAATGGTGAATAGGTTATGGTTGGGAGCGGGACGTTAATGAGGGGATTTGGGAGAAAAGAATGATGTCCCAAACTTTAATTTCCATGCTTTTTGGTTTGAATTACTTTTGTTCATTGTAGTGATTTTATTTGTGAGCTTTTCTATGCACATACAAAATGTTTCTCCTCAGGCCCCCTTGTATTTGCTGGTCCTATTTTTATGAACCACCGAGAACAGGCTCTAGCCAGACTCAGATCCCATCCAGCACAGCTAAAGCATAAGCGGGACAAGCACAAAGGTATTTGGTCTTCCTTCTCAACTAGGCGGGATGCTTTCCCAACTTCTTCCACTTATTTGAATATTGTCTCTGGGAAAATGCACAAACCTGATTCTTCTACTTTGCTTCTATCATTGTTATATAGCCTGAGGAGAAAGAACATGCTGAAAGTGTACTGTTTGTCAAAGACTGTCAATCTTATTTCACTGTATTTTTTTGTTAACGTTAATAAAAAGAAGACATTTTACAATGTATCTTTTTTCCATTTCTTTTCAAATTTCATAAGGTTAAGGAAAGGTGGAAAAAATAATTACGGCTCTCTATTTTATATACTTTATTATCTGCTCATAGATGACTGTCATCTGGCATTTTGCAATCCTTTTTTCTTTTTTTAATGTTGTTCATTTGCTTCAGAATTAACAGAATTGCTAAATTCAGTGTATAAAGTGATAATGAGTTAACCTCTATGATGCTTCATTTGTTTTAATATGAAAGTTTATATATATAATACACATGATTTATTTGATATTTGAGGTTTAAAAGTGATAGATGTCAGTTAAGAGTAGACCTACTCTAGTTCTCAGAAACTGTCAAAGGTCTCAACAAATCTTGAATGACTGGCAATATCTTGCCATATAATTGTTTGAGATCTGAGTTCTAGATTAATTTAAAATACTCCTAAAGCAAGAATTGTTTAAATAAGAAATTATGGGTCAACTAAGATCAGGAAAGAATTTAATGCAGGGAACTTACAAATTTATGTATAAATTCTGCCTTGAATCCTGGCATGTGAACCAGCCACTCTTGGAGTAGTACAACTTAGATTTAATATTTTCTTAAATGCCTGAAATGAACCCTGCAAAGTAGAGCAGAAGATTTTAAAAACACATATTCTGTGCAAGTTAATCTAAGTAATATTTTCTCTTTTTGGGATGAGGGCTTCAGAACTGTTACAGATGAATTTTAGTTTTAAACTTTCACATGCAATATACTGTAATCAATTTTATTTTTATTTGCCTCTTTCAGTCTATCAGTTTGTCACTCAAGGCAAAAACACAAAACAAAACAAACCCCTGTTTTTAGTTAAGCCACAAATAGAGAACTATTCAAATTATATTCTGTAGGAGTAAAAATTGAGATTAGTTTAAATCTAATGTGATTAACCATAGTAAAATTTGTGATTGTTTTATTTACTAGATGCTCTTAACAGTGCCATTAATATTTAAATCTAAGGAATACTATATGGGGTATGCTATGCAAATTATTTTAGCTATTGCCAGAATTTCTGATCTCATATTTTCCACTATGCCGATGTTAGAGAAGCTTTTATCAGGTCTTTTTCTCACCAATTACGATGGCACCCCACTCCAGTTCTCTTGCTTGGAAAATCCCATGGACAGAGGAGCCTGGTGGGCTGCAGTCCATGGGGTCGTGAAGAGTTGGACACGACTGAGTGACTTCATTTTCACTTTTCACTTTCACTCATTGGAGAAGGAAATGGCAACCCACTCCAGTGTTGTTGCCTGGAGAATCCCAGGGACGGGGGAGCCNGTGCGATTTGACTGTGAGCTCCGGGCAGTACAAGTCAGCTGTGGATTTCACCACTCAGGTAGCAGCTGGAACTTTAGGGTATAACTGCATTTTTACAATTGTGTTGAATAGCCTGTTTGTTTAGTTTGGACAAATGTAGCCTGTTAGCCATGTGTCAAAAGCTATAGCATCTCTCAAATTTATGAAAGTATATTTGTTAGACAGTCCTTTTTAATCTGTGGAATGCTTGTCTAGAGATCTGACTTCTCATCTATCTTCTAATGGACTGATTTTATAATTCAAGTCATGAAATTCCTGAAGATAATTTTAAACTCTATGATTTTCTAATTTTTTTTAAGCTGGTCACAAGCTTTGTTACTATTCAGTGGGAAATGTGCATCCACAAATTCCTTTATTAAGAGCTTTTTAAAACATAATTTTAAAACTATTTTGTACCAGTACAGTGTATTAATTTTATAAATGTAAAATTTTATCCGCTGTTAAAGCATTTGCAAAAACCATACATCCTTACTTCAGCTTTATTGTGCAATATTTATAAGAAAATATCAATTTTTTAATTAGAAAACTTTTTTTAAATGTAGAAAGTATTTCATTTCCTACTAAATCATTTACATTTGGGTTATATAGCTTAAGTTGTAGTATTCAACCTTTATAAAAATAAAAAATTCTTTATTTATTGTTCAATATATTTCCTTATTTGGTAAGATATTGACAGATTGACATTGACAGATATTAAAGTTCTGACAGACATACTGATGTTGTACATAATCGTGTAGAGCTCAGACTTCTACCTATATAATCATCCTAGATATGAGAGAACATTTTGTATGTAGTTACTCATTAAAAAAAGACTTAACAGTTGACTCAGACCAATGTTTTATTAAATTTTAGTGTTATTAAATCGCTTTTATAAGTTTAAAGTGTATGTTTTAAAAACATTATACATTTTTATAACTTAACAAAAATATTTTACAGAAGTAAAATTGTATTGTTTCTCATTAAATATAAATGTCTTTGCTTCTATTGCCTATTCTTAATGGCTCTATAAATTTTAAATAGTGAAACTTGAACTGCTTTCAGTATACTTGTGATAGAAATATAAAATGCATATAATGAAAAAATAAAGCTCTGAATTTTTATTTCAGTGGTTTTAATGGAAAATGGCGATGTCTACACATTTGGGTATGGGCAGCATGGGCAGCTCGGACATGGAGATGTCAATTCCAGGTACTTGAACATCTTGTGTGAAAGTGGGTTTTTTTCTTCCTTTCTTTACTTTTTTCCTTCTAAATATGTATTTCTACACTTGATATAGTATTTATACCGCTGTTTTGGAAAGCGTGGCCCATAAATTATTGGTGGTTCTTGATTTTGTGGTTGAATGCTTTTGTGGGGACAAATGATTTTGTGTTTTAGGAGAAAAGCTGATTTACATTTTATACATTTAAAATGTAACAGCGATTATGATTACCAGGAAATCACACTATATTCTTCAGAATTAATATCTTCTTAAAGGCTGTTCATGGCAATAGAAAAGACAGTGACTATCCCCAAATGGCATTTTAATAAATCAGCAAAGGATATATTTATATTCTTTGATGTTATCTGTTTTAAAATTTTAGCCCAATATTAACATGATGTCATCAAATTTTTGAATAATTTTCAAACAAAATGGTCACTTAGAGAAACTGTTTTGACTTATCCAGAATAGTTAAGAACTACCTGTGGTAGAGACTATTGGACATACTTTATTATTCATTCTTCCGTACCTCATTTGGTAATAAGGTTTTAGTTGATGGCATAACCGTGAAACTAAAGGCTTCATTTTTCCTGCCTCCATTGCAGCAAGATATGGCTGTGTGAACTACAGTGCTGTGTGCCGTTCTGGGTCACTGTTGAAGGGAAGAGGGATACCCTTCCATTTCTCTGTCGTCTCCCCTCCCTGCTTGCTAGCTGGAGTCCATGTCTGGTAGTGGGGAGCTGGAGAAGTCATCACAGCAGTCCTAAGTTGGAAACTGTGTATTGAGAATGGAAGAGCCACAAGACAGAAACAGTCTGGGTCCCTGACACCATGGAACTTCTACAGCAGCTCCTTAGGCTTGGGTGCTTACCTGAGAGAGAAATTCTGCTAAAGTCCTGGTTTCTTGACTTTCATCACAGCAGTTGAGTTCACATCTGCTTAATACAATGAGAGTGCTTTGGGTTAGAAGTATAGAAAATTCACGTTTATTAGCTCACGTCTTCCCAGAAGATGCTAAAGCAGCATTAGATGTACAAAGGGTTTATTGATAGAACACTACTGTGAAAGGGAAGAGAACACGAATCTGCCTGAGGTAGGCCTGACCCCTCTGAAAGGAGAGAGGGAAGAAGAATGGGAGAGGAAGGGTTAGGTTACAGCGCATTTCTGACTGAGTGTTAGTCTGGCCAGTGGGGCGTCCTCAAGCCAGAGTGACTTTCGGAACAGTTCCACATTGGGCAGGACGGGCAGCTGCATTGTTACTTAGCTGGCAATTATTTTGTGAGTCATGACAACTTGGGAAAGGTGCTTTACAGTTAGACGTGAGAGAGCAGTCAGTCATGTGTGCCGCAAGGTGGGCAGCCTTCACAAATCAGACTTGGTACTTGGATGTCATTCCGCAGGAAAGAATTAACAGATAGCTGTGTTTCCTGGTCTTGACTGAGTGGGAGGGAAGGAGTGGAAATCATATCTATGCCTAAATTGCAGCCCTCAGGTGACTGTGCTGTGTAAAGAATGAACAGACTAAGTGTAAGACTCTGCCACCCCTCCTTGCGGTTTAATGGCTTTTGAAAGGGAAGGACCTCACGTCAGCTTTTCAAATGAAGAGGGTACCTAAAAACATTGCCTCCTGGTCCTGATTATCACCCAGCGAGCACCACACTTTGCCTTGCAGTGACTTGCTCAGGCGACAGTATCATAGCAATATGCTAAGTATTTTTAATAGTTTGACTATATCTTCATGAACGAGGATGACTTTTAATGTTGAAGTTTAAACAATTAGGGTTTTTTTAAGGAGATTAAACTCTGGTGGGATTTGTCTCAACTGCCCAAAGTTGTTCTTTCCCAACATGTAAATTTTCACTCCTGGTTCTGTTGATTGAGTTGTCACTGGAAGGCTGATTCCATGTGCTGTGGTGAGTGTCAAGCTGGGGCATGGGATGAAATAATGCCTACACATTGTACCTGGTGGATTAAATGAAAAGCAGTCGAAACCATCTGTGCTGTAAACATTCTGGTTACTCTCTTTGTCTGGATCTGTGTGGGATTTGGAAGGCAGGAGTCAGGAACTGTTACAGATGCCGAAAGGAGTTGACCATGTGTATGGGGGGAACAAAGCCTCAATAGCATACCTATTAACTGCTGCTGCTGCTGCTGCTCAGTCGCTTCAGTCGTGTCCGACTCTGTGTGACCCCAGAGACGGCAGCCCATCAGGCTCCCCCGTCCCTAGGATTCTCCAGGCAAGAACACTGGAGTGGGTTGCCATTTCCTTCTCCAATGCATGAAAGTGAAAAGTGAAAGTGAAGTCGCTCAGTCGTGTCCAACTCTTCGCGACTCCATGGACTGCAGCCTACCAGGCTCCTCCATCCATGGGATTTTCCAGGCAAGAGTACTGGAGTAGGGTGCCGTTGCCTTCTCCTACCTATTAACTAACTTACCACAAAGCAAAACATTTATAAATATTTTGTTGAAAATAGAGTTGAAAGGTATTTTTTTTAAGTTTCTCATAATCGTGTTTTTAACTGAAATTTATTGTATAGCACACATTAGTAATGTGTGATGAATGTAAGATAAATATTGTAGTGTGCATGTGCTGAAGGTAGAAACACGTTATTGGTGTTCTCTCCATTTCATGTGTTGTCCTGCCAGAATGACTGAGCCTGATTTTGTCACTTGGTGCCAGTGTGACCTTGGCCAAATTAGTTAACTGTTTTTGTGGCTCAGTTTCTTCCTCTTAAATGGGAATAAATATTTCTGTCAGAAGGTTGTTGTGAGAATTCAGGGAGATAATACGTGTTGTTTTCTTAGCACAAGCGCCTAGCTCATAGTAAATGCTCAATAAATGTTGGCTGTTACTGTTGCTGGTTTTAAAAGGGATTGTTGAAAAGCTTCTGAGGACTTTTATGCATTCACTCATGACTCAGCCCTCTTTTTTTTAATTTTTTTAATTTTTCAGTATGCTTCTAAATCTCTGAATTACAAATTCTTTTACAATTTTCAGTAAACATAAACCTGGATGTTGGGAAAGAGACTGAACAGCTTAGATGCCTTTTTTCTCCTTTTTTTTTTTCCCAGTAGAATCTTGATACTTCTAATGTTTCTGAGTTTCATCTTTTTCTTGCTTTAATAATTCCTTCTTCTGTATTAGTATGCTACACATCATGGTGTCTGGAACCATTTAGACGAGGTTTAGGTCTTTGTTTCATCTCTTACCAACTATGTAACTGTAAGTTACTAAGCCTTAGTTTAAATAATCCCATAGGATTGTTAAAGAATTAATATAGTGTCTACAAAATGCCTGGCATGCATACACATACAGACGTAATGTTTGTTTCCAGTCCTTCCTCTGTTTACCAAATAATTTAATAAATGGACTCTAGTATCATGAAAGAGTTTATTAGAAGAAATGCCACCAACTTCGGGAAAATCCTTTTTAAAGCACATCAGATCTATACATAGAATTATTTTGACAGTCAGTGNTCCTTCCTCTGTTTACCAAATAATTTAATAAATGGACTCTAGTATCATGAAAGAGTTTATTAGAAGAAATGCCACCAACTTCGGGAAAATCCTTTTTAAAGCACATCAGATCTATACATAGAATTATTTTGACAGTCAGTGATGTATTTTATATGAAAATGCTGCATAAACTGTAAACTGATCAACAGTTACAGGATTCTTTGTTTGAATCACACCAGACATTTCTGTGAGGCTTTGGTGGCGCTTAGTTGCTCGGTCATGTCCAACTCCAGCAGCCTCATGCACTATCGCCTGCCAGCCTCCTCTGTCCGTGAGATTTCCCAGGCAGGAATTCCGAAGTGGGTCGCCATTTCCTTCTCCAGGGGATCTTCCCAACCCAGGGGTAGAACCCAGGTCTCCTGCACTGTAGGTGGTCTCCTGCAAGCCCTATCATTCACCACACAATCCTTTGGCATGGTAATTGATGATTGCGAAAGCTCGTGCTACCTCAAGTTTGAGAACCACTCAGTCTAGCCATGCTATCGTGTCCTCAGGTAGAAACGATTACTCCTTGGAGGCAGAGTCATTCTGCTTTCCTCCGCTTTTGTTACTACACATCTTGCTGTCAGTCACCGCCTTTCATTCTTTGAAAATGCAGTTTTCCCAGTGTTTTCCCAGTCTGAGTCTTACATGCTCTGAATGGTCCCGTACAATATAGGCACCATGACACCTTAGGTAGGTCTAGGGAACCTTACTTCCGTATTCATGGTGGTCATTCCCAGGACCCACAATGGAGAGCTCTAACTCTGAATTTTTCATTTTAAACAACACATAATCTGATGACAAATTTTTCCTCTGTTCCTTAGCGTTGCTTTACTTGGTGTTTGACTGTATCAATGCTTCATTCTCTGCAGCCCTCCACTTTTATTTACTCTGTAGTATCACTTAACAACCGAAGTCTGAGATTGTCATTTATTTTCTTCACCCTTACCCTTACCAGTATCCTCAGTTTTCTCACCCTCTTGATCTTGATGCTAAGGTGTGACAAAACTTCAAGCATGAATCAATCTACTTATATTTTCTACGTCTAGCTTGGACTTCTGGAAGAAAAGGAAATCAGTGTACTAACACAGATTGTTATGATTTATAGATTGAGTCGGTCCTTCTACAGTAGGCAGTGATCCCCCTGTTTTCTAGTTTTGAGCTATTTGATTTAAGCCCTTATGAGAATATGATGAAGGATATGGGCTGTCTCTTCAGAAAAACAGACATAAGGATATACACTTAAAAGTTGGCTTATAAAATTAAAAGTTTCACAGATCTCTTGAAGCTCACTCTTAGAATTCCTGTAAGTCATTTGGATCTGAGTTGAAAACTTGTGGTCTAAGATTCTCTTTCTTCCACTCACCATGATACCCTTTGCATAATCTTCAGATCTTCTCCTCACTCATTTCTTCTTGCTCTTGGCCCTTGACCTCTATTCCTATCACAGCAAAAATGAAAATATTAGATGGGAAGTTCTTTAGCCCAGTGACTCTACAAACCTGCCTGCATCCTTACTTCCTCTATGCTCCTTCTTCACATTACACTGAAAGAGGGCCTGCTCATATCCCCACCCTGAGACCTTTCTGCCTTTTCCATGGGGATCTGATTCTGTTTCTTGTCTCCTCTCTGAACCATATCCCTCGTCTTTACTCTCTCTTTCAATTTATGCAAATTCTTTAAAAGGACAGAGCTTCCCCTTCAGCTCTTTTTCCCTCTAGCTGTTAGTTNTTTCACATTACACTGAAAGAGGGCCTGCTCATATCCCCACCCTGAGACCTTTCTGCCTTTTCCATGGGGATCTGATTCTGTTTCTTGTCTCCTCTCTGAACCATATCCCTCGTCTTTACTCTCTCTTTCAATTTATGCAAATTCTTTAAAAGGACAGAGCTTCCCCTTCAGCTCTTTTTCCCTCTAGCTGTTAGTTCCGGTTTCTTTTTCCCTTTCCTGCTAAGATTTTGAAGGGATTTTGTGTAGTCTCTGACCCCACTGTGAGTGCCTCCTTTGCTGCATAGTATCATGCCTACCTCTACCAAAGACTTCTTGCAAAACTGAGTGGTCATTTGTCTTTGTCTCTGAGGCATTCAGCGTGTACAGTATTTCCCTTTCCTTGAAATGACTCTCTACACAGCATTTTTTCCCAGAGTTCATTCTTTGTTATGTCCTAGATTTCTGTGAGCTCTTCTTCCTTTGTTCCTACCTAAATTATAGAAGAAACTTATAATGAAAACTATCTCTTTTCTCTGTTTGTCTTCCTAGATCTTACTCTCTATCTTAAGTGAATGTTGCCACCATCTACCTGTTACTTAAGCAGAAACACTTCTTTGCACCCCCGCCCCCCACCAGTCATTTCCAGGGTCTAGTCAGGTTTGTTCCTTACAGAACATTCCTTTCAGTTCACACTGTTCCTAGTTCAGGTCTTCACTATAACTCATCCAGATTATTGCAACATTTTCTTGACTAGGTTTCCAGCTGCTAGACTTGCCTCTTCCCAATTCATTTTTCACTGCAACCTCAATAACCATTTAAAAATATATTATATGTAATTTAAAAAAAATTAAAGTGTTACGGCACCTCAAAAACAGAGCTCTCCTAATATGTGTGGACTTTTTCTACAGTGATGATTATTCCTCTGTATATACATAATGATTGCTGAAAGTGGTTAATAAAGGATAAATAAGGTGATAGAAGGGTGACTACAAGAACAGCTATGACAGATCCAAGGATGCCGTTTACCATAATAGTTACTGTTTGTTAATTACTAACTATGTACCAATCACTGAGCCAAGCGCTTGACATATATGAGCTTCTTTTTTGTACATAGGAACCCTATGGGGTAAACACGGTTTAGTTTTATCTCCATATAAAAGAAGAGAAAACTGAACTATAAAAAGGATGAGTAACTTGTTGAGAGTCATGGAATGTTGCTGCTGCGTGGTGGAGCTGGGACTCACACCCAAGCAGTCTGCTTTAGGGTCTGAGCCTGCAGCTGCTTCTGTGGTGCCTCTCATGATTTGGTGTTCTAACCCATGAGATTCTCTGTATGCTAAAATCTAAAATTAAACTGCAGTGGAAAAAAGTAGAAAAGAAGATGAAAAGTTAATTGACAGTTCAGTAGGAAAAGGGTAGAAAGGAAGACATAAAACTATTATGTGTGGTCCTTGGATTGTATTCTGGGTAAATCAGCGCATGATTTTTATTTTATTCAACAAATATTTGTCGAGCTCTCTGACTTACCATTCACTTTATAAGGTAACGTTTTTTTTTTCTTTTAAAACAAATGTAGGTATAGTCTTTCAGAAAAAATAATAATTCTTTGTCCATAGTTAGAGTAGTAAATTCAAGAAATCTTTTCATGAATCGCTGTCATGTCAGTGATTATGTCTTTCTCATCTTTGTGTACCTAATATGAAGACTGGAGATAGGCGTAATATAGTACTTAAGTAAGTGTTTGATGAATATTCTTATTGGTGCCTTTTATCTCTTCTGATTTTTTTATTACATTGTTTATTGATCTTTATTTCAGTTGGATATTGAGAGAAATTGACTAATTTTTTTTTTTTTCTTAACCTAGGGGGTGTCCCACTCTTGTTCAAGCATTGCCAGGCCCTAGCACACAAGTTACCGCAGGCAGTAACCACACGGCAGCGCTTTTAATGGATGGACAGGTCTTCACATTCGGAAGCTTTTCTGTAAGGAACTTTTTAAGCATTGAAAATGTTGCATTCTACCATTGCCTCGCAATTTGTCTACATTAGCTATTTTTTCTGGTTTCAGTGAAATTCTTGTATTATTATTGTACATGCATTTTTCCTGTCTCCATATCCAACGTACACAAAACTGGAAAGAACTTTGCTTTGAAATTAGTTTCTTCTCCAATGTAGCATTAGAATTTATTAAATTTAACAGCTGTGTTAGATTTGGACCTGTTTTATTCCAGATCAGAGTCTATTAAGCATTCAGTAGAGCTTATTTCTGTTATTGAAACCTTCCTTCCTAGCTAGCTTGTAAAGAATCAAATTTTTACTTAACTTGTAGAATTATTTCTATTTTAGAACTTTTTAAAGGCCCGGTTTTCTTGTTAGATTTTTTAGAATTATAGTTTACTTTTTCCTCTTCTTCTCAACTTCTGTCTGGCCTGTTTGTTTTGCTCTTTCTCTTTTTCCAAAACTATAAAATAATCTGAGAATTTTGTATAGTTTGGGCATAGGAGAAATCAAGGAAAGGCTTAATAATACTGTGCTAATAAACGTGTACCATCTGTGATATGGGTAACTATTCAGAACTCTATAACCTAAGTCTCTAGGATGCAGTATGCAACTCTTGATTTTTTTTTTTAATGTAAATCTGAACTTTAAAAATCTATTATTTGGGAATGATTTTAAGCTTACAGAAAGATTGTCAAAAATAAAAATAATGCATGAAATGCCCGTATGCTCTTGAATCGGCGTCACCTGTTGGCAGCATTTTGGTCTGTTTGCTTTACCGTTTGTATGCTCAGGCTCTCGTTCTCTCTCGCACACTCTGTATATGTGTGTGTGTGAAACTTTATTTTTTTTCCTTGCGTCCTTTAAGAATAACGTGTATGCATCATGACCCTTTACTCTTAAATAGTTTTGTGTTTTGTCAGTCGATCTGGTAATTCCTTTTTGGCACTTTTTCCCCCCTCCAGTCTAAGATCAGGCTTTGTATTTATTTCTCGTGACTCTTTAGTCTCCTTTAATTTGTTAACATTTTCACACCTTTTCTGTGTTTATTATGACATTGACATTTTTGAAGAATGTGTTACTTATTTTTTTCCCAGAAGATGTTCCTCATTTTTGTTTGTCTAATATTTTCTCGTGCTTAGATGCAGGTTTCGCATTCCAGACCAAAACACCATGTGAGTGGTGTTGAGTCATTCTCAGGGCATCACAGCCATCTGGGGGCACAGAAAGCCCACCTGCCCCTCATTAGTGATGAAATTTTTGATCACCTACAGGATTGTGTTTGATATCACTACTGCATAGTTAGAATTTTTTCCCTTGAAACTAATAAGCAGTCTTTGAATTGACACTGTTAAGTTTTAAGATCCTGCTTCCAAATTTCCCTCTATATTTAGCATCTGTTGATTGTTCTTGCCTGAACCAGTCTTTACTATAATGGTTGCAAAAATGATGATTTCTCCAACCACAGCACCCCCTCGCATTCACCTGTCAGCCCTTTGGGTTTTAGTGTAAGCAGAAGTTCATTTAATATTTGTTTGTCATCTTATTTTTGGTATAGACATGCTTGTTTCTTTTTTATTCATTACTGTACTTAATTTATCATTTGAATGTTTATATTGGCTCAGATTTCACCAGTGGGAGATCCTTCACTCTGGCTTCTGTGTTCTGATAACATGCCTCTTTTTTTTTTTTTT